>SKCR01025207.1:0-147835 GCA_019454045.1 Zanthoxylum bungeanum
AATCAGTAGGACAATCTAGTTATAGCGAAACGACCGTAATGCAATCAAGATTTAGCGCAAGTGATTGTTGGTTATTACAACAAAATAAAAAACATAGGGATAACATGACTAATAACCAGAAATTAGATAATTATTTATCTATAAATTTTGAGTTTTCAACTGAAAGTTTAGTTAGTAAAAATTTTCAAACCTTGAACGGTGGAACCGATATCAAAATGTAATCATGTATTATCAATTATTGCTAAAGAGATATTTACAACACTTATTTCCACCGTTGCAGTTGAGCAAGTCTTTAGCATGGGAGATAATATATGGAAGTCAGACGGTCTTCATTACATCCAAACACTCTGAAAGAAACAGCATGTGAATAATTAGACCCGAGCTGAGCTGAGGCAACAAGAAAATACCCATGATGAATTTGAAGACTTGTTCGATAATGCATCTGTAATTTCAAGCGGAACTGGAGCTGAATGATCAACAGACACTGATGATGATTGATAATTAAATAATTATAAAATTACAATGGGGAATATCTTTAAAATATAATGGAACTACGTGAGCTTTGATTCCTCTCACCCTTGGAGGATACATAGGCAATTTAAGTTTTTAAAAATTTAAGTTCAAGCTCTTTAATTTAATTTTTTTATTTTATTTTTTAGATAAGAATTTATTTGTAATTTAATGTAATTATGTAATGTAAGTTTTTTAATATAAATTCAAATTCATAATTTTAAATTATATTAATTTATCAATCATTTTTTCAATAATACAAAAAAAAAAAATGAATGGATCCGAAACCGGGACAGGAAACCGAACGGTTCAATTCTGGTTCCGGTTTCATATTTAGTGTGGAATCGGAACCATACTGGAATTAACCGGTTCGGTTCAAGTACCACACTCGTGGAATCGGGAATCATCCAGAACCAAACCGGACCGCCGACCGAGTCTATCGAATGCATCACAAAGCCAACATATGTATTGGGTAAAGAAGATAAAATCAGATTTCGGCCAAGTCTTTCATCCTTGAGCGTAGCGTTGAATAATTCCTGAGACCTCTGATATATCTCAATTTCTTGATTTTCTTCGAACAACTCCTTGACTGCTCTCATAATTCTCCAAGCATTTGGTATATTTATGTACTGTCTAAGCAAAATAAAAACAAATTCGACAAACATGGATTGAGCGTAAGATATCTCAATCGTTCTGACTCCAAGTCAAGGCGGATGTTTATCTCCTACTCTAAGTAGTTCAAGACTCCTTTTAGTTTATTAGAATCCAAAAGTTGCGCTAATGATTTTGCGGTAGCCATCTACAAGATAAAATTTAAACACTAGTAGTACATTATTCATTTTAATATAAAAATACTAATTGATTATGGAATTTTAAATCTATTAGTGCGCTCCCACTACTTTACGTAATTCTGTAATCTTATTTAACAGAAAATAGATATTTGACTATCAAAATTTCATAGTGGGAAGTGGATCCCGTGACATTTACTCCAGCCTCACACTATCGACGGTCTTGGCCTTCATAAACTCATTAGGTAGACCTTCAAGGTCAATCATTTCATGTGACTCATAGTTTGGTCCTGAACCGTTTATTATTCTCACACTATCGACGATCTGGATTAAGATATATTCCAAGTGTATACTTGTCAATGTGTACTAATGAGCTTTGTATGTACACTTTCATAATAATGACGGTATTTGGTGACTGCGTTAACTCATCACGCTACATCTGATATTTATCGGAACAACCTAATTTCCCAGCACTTATATCCTCACAATAATGACGGTCTTAGATATAATAGTAAGAACTCATTCATCTCCGTATTGACAAGACAGAACCTTCCAATAATGCTCTACCATTACTAATATTATTACTTATAATAAATTAATCACCTAACTTGTGGGAGATTTATGACAATCAAATCATTAACATAATTAGGTTAAAATTTTAATTTAAACATGTAATATATATCCAATATGACTTATGCATAATTAAATTAAAATAAAAAGGCATAACTTCAAATACATGTCAAACACGCACCTGTGTTGTGTGGTTAAACATTGCTCTGATACCATTATGTTGGGGCAAATATGGAATCCTTAAGGTCAGATTGGTGCCCCGCGTAGCGAAAATGGGTCTAACCCATGGATATCAAGTATAGGTGTAATTTTAAATAATTTAATGGAAATTATATTCCATTACGAGTGTACAAGAAAAACATGGGACTGAAACGGAGTTTGGAAACTCAAAAATATGAGAAAATAAAATTCGACGTGCGAGTGTGCTACGAACATACTACAGTGCGCGTAAGCATTGTACGCGCTAGACCAAATAATTTTTTTTAATTTATTTATTTGATACTTTGTTAAGCATCAAATCATTAGCTATATGGAAATTTCCAGAAAGTTGATACAAGTAGGGTATTTTACCGTATTTGTTTATAATCTCCCTAAACATTTTCAAACACCCAAAATAATTTTTAATTTCAAAATCAACATCAACACATGTTATAGAATAAAAAATTATTTTTAAAAATATCAAATAATTTTTTAAAAAAATATAAATTTATTCTAAATACTCAATTGCGTAAATTTTGAATCAAAGACACAAACCAAATTTGAATCCCATAATGAAAAGATTCATGAATAATTCTAGGTCTCTCAAATGTGGTCAATTAATTCTAGAATGTTAGCCATAACTCCATGCTTTCATATAGAGTTTCAAACTCTAATTTTTAATTATTTTATGCCCAACATGAACATCTTTAACCCATTACAATCATATTATATTTATACTTCCAAAGCACCTAATACGATTCATTAGCCTAATTTCAATTTAAGCTATGTTATTGTGCATCCAATACATAATTCATCACTATATATCTCACTAATGAAAACTCACTAATGAAAAACATAGCTTAGGAGAAGATCAAACATTACATAGTAAGCTTGATACAAAGATCCAATATTCTTCTCCTTGTTTAAATTGTTAGAGAACTTTTAAGGTTTGCAAGCTTGACTCCAAGATCCAATCTTGATTCCGATGCTAGCAAACTTCACTTCAAGATTCAATCTTGATTTCTCCTTGTCGAAACATTGTAGAGAACTTCTAAAGCTTCTCTAAAGACTTTTCTAACTTTGGCAAATTTTCTCTAAAAATTACTTGTATTTAGCTTTCACAAGCTTATCATGCTTATTTAGCTTAATTAAAATCTTCCTCAAGCTTGCTATTTATAGCAAAACTTAGGCAATTTTTAATTAATAAAAGTTTTAATAAGCTTTTAGGTGAGCTTAATCCAATTTGTCCAAATATATATAATTAGGTGTGACTATCACATTTGTCTATCACTTTGAATTAATCCAATTAAATCAAGACAAAGATTAGCAAATGGATTAGTTTATTGTCTACCACTTCGATTTAATCCAATTAAATCAAGACAAATACACCTATAATTACATATTTATATTTATCAAAATATCTTCAAATGGTAGAGATATTTATGAAATTACGATAAAGCCCTTGTGTGATTTTAATTAATCCAATTAGGTCAAAGTAAATAATCAATGTTATCCAATAACACTTAATTATTTTAGTTGATAATTATAATATTGAATATTATTTATTATCAAAAATTACCGGCTACCCAAGTGCTCAACAAGTACATTTCATATTGTAATACTCTCTAAGTCCAAACACGTTCGTCATATAAGCATAGCTAATATATACGTAATTCGGTCACCTCTAAATTTGCGAAGAACACGAGCGACCTTTTTGAACTATACAAGCCAAGGTCATCACATATCTTTAACAATCCCTCCGTCGTAGGCTATCCGAGTTGTGCTTAGGAAACATAGAATAAATCATCAAGTTTTCGAGGCGCACATCTCATGTCGACATGTCCATGATTTTTTACAACTTAATCAGAAATCATTCTTGATAAAAGAGATCCACCCTAGGTGATTGGTTTTGGCGCTAAAGTCTTAAGAATCGTGACTTACTCACATGGATACTTAAACCCCTTATGTACACATACGGACCGACGGATCCTATCTTGATACACACTTGATTAACGAGTGTATCGGTCCACACCCAATGAACTTCTAGAGGTCACACCATGAAAGGTTTCTGACATACATAGCATCCAAGTGTGGAGGATCTCACACAAAATCAATGCTATCATATAGTCAAATGATCACATATGCTACTCGACTCGAGGAGATTTCTATTGACGGTGGTGTATATATACTACTATTGAAATTGAGTCATTCAGTATTCGCTCCAACGAATACTCATATGTCTATATGAGCTTCTCATGCTCATTGTGCATCAGGTCATAAAAGAAGCCTAATTTGATCATATCAGGTCAAACAAATGCGGATTATTTGTTGCAGCTGAGGCAGCAATAGAAGCCATCAGGGTCAATAAATAAATCTAATTGGATTAGATATAGTTCTGTTAGCGGCTGAGTTGGGCGTCAGCACAGGCTAAAGAATTAATGGTCTCATCAACGATCCAGATACATACTTCGACTTTCATCTGATTCGTTCGGATCTACATCGTGGCGATGTGATGATCGTATAAATCGCATCACACGATAAATATGCAAATCCGCTGAAGAAAGCTTTTCTCAGCAATTGAGCCAACCGTACATAGTTCGGGGTTAGGCATCAAGTGACTGGCTATAAGGCCAAGTGGGGAGATTGTTGGACAGTTATGACCCATAGCGTCACTATTTGTACAGATCATAGTGTTGCTGTACAAATTAACTATGTAACAAAGGAGATTGCACTCCTATCATTTGTGATTAGATCACCTTAGATATATAAATGATGGGAGGTCCTTATGATTTGTTCCTAGATTGAGAATGATATGAGACAGTATCAATCAACGAAGGATAAATCATTTAAACATCCCTAGTCAGAGCATTGTCGAGATTGGACATCGATAGATGCGGTAAAAGACTAGTATTACACTTGTGCGTGTTATGTGAGACATAACGACATAGTTCTCGTATATCTGGGTATAGGATACTCAGGCAAGTGTAATAGGAGGTTGTGTTTCACCGATGGTACGGGAAACAGCTTCGCTCTGGATTAGACCACCGCAGAATCCCATTGGTAGCATGACCTTGTGTCTATGGGAGTCTGCAATCAGGGTAGGTGTATTTGGTTTTAACCTGAGACTTGCACCGCTAATACTTGCGACAATCAATGTACTTTAGTTGAGGTCGTCCAGGGCTTTAACAGGTTCTGTGTACGCCGATGCTGGGTATATTGAGAATCGTAGTGTATTGGGTGTGATGTCAAGACGGAAGTGTCACTCCAGTCATATGGAGAAGATGGTCACGTAGGATACGGTATTAGTGCTCTTATATGCTGCGCGGCTATCGGGATATTATGACTCGGTCATGTATATCGATTATAGAGACTAGTTACCAGACATCCGACATGTGCTTCGTACGGGGCAGACACATATCCAGCCCTAGGCCTAGCACGTGATCATCCGATACTGGATCGAAATACGCAATACTACGTATACTACGCCTGATATAGATCACATATTCCTGTAAGGATATTTCCGGAGAATTGGGTAGGCATGGCGCTTTGCTAGAGGCCAACCTTGTCTTGTAAATTGGTAAAACGTAATACTTGGTACTTACGTGTTCGGATAGTCCGACGACCGATTTACTGCCAACATATCCGGAGATCTCATGGGTCGCTTCCCAATGATACACCGATGACGTATGACTCGCATTATATATTAATCTGGGATTAATTAGAAGAGAGAGAAAATTAATCTGGGATTAATTACGGAGATATTTTATCTGGGATAAAATATCGTCTAAAGAGAGAGAACGCGATTAATTTGGAATTAATCGGTAAAATGAATTTAATAGTTAAATTGATTTTTCAATTAATTTATTCGAATGGGCTAAATTAATATATCGGATATATTAATATGAATTGGATTTCATTACGAAATTAAAGTCGGACTTTATGCGAACGAATGAATTAATTTAGAATTAATTCGTAAACGACATTCGTAATATATTTACGAGGCATCGATATTAATTAAATTAGATTTAATTATTTAACGACGGAAGTTCGTTTAAGGGATAAACGAAACCGAGCCGCGGTAAATGTTCGTAGAGATTTGAATTTTGAATTCAAATATATGAGGCCCATGTGGGGTAGGGTACCTACCACCCAACTACCTTGTTTGCTTTTTGGAAAACCATTTACCCACACCTACCTAGTTTATGGTAAAAGTGAAATGGTTTCACCAAAGTTAAAAGCAAAATATCTCTCTACACTTTGGTAATTCATTATTATTCATTAGATGAATTTTTTGAAAACCCTAGATAACTCTCTTCTCTCATCTATCTTCTCCTTCTCTATTTTCTCTCCAAAGCTCACGCCCAAGGGGCATGGACTGCCTGAAAATGGCGTGAATGAGGGAGGATATTTGAGGGTTTTGTGGCAAGATCCAAGTGCTAGCACACTCCTAGAAGACATACGAAGGTGTTAGGGAAACCCACCCACGAGCCGGGAATCGTTAGACGAAGCTTGGAGCTTCAAATCTCAGCTCAAAATCTGATTTTCAAGGCAGTGGACTGGTCACTGCTTGGCGTGTTGGAGGGCAAAATTTCAGTTTTGTTCTTCACCAAATCGTCTCAACCGATCAATGTAAGTATTCCGCAACTTCTTTGATAGGTATTTCACACATCTTCATGCTTGTTTGATGATCTTGGGACCTAGAATAAAACCAACAATGGCATCAAGAGCCTAGGTTCAAGCATGAAAGTTTAGGGCTTAAAATTTGGGTATTTTGTATTTGAGCATGATTTGAATAAATTGGATGTTTAAGTATGCTTAATACATGTTTAATTGAATATTGATTAGATCAATTTCATGAATTAATGTTAGAAACATTTTTCCCCAAATATTAAAGTTGGCCTAAAATGATAAATTGGGTATTTTCAATTTGAGCATGATTTTATGAAATTGGATGATTAAGTATGCTTAAATATAGTTGAATTGAAGATTGATTGGATCAATTTCATGAAAATGTGATTGGATATTTTTCCCCAATTTGCTTATGGTGGCCGAATTTGATAAGCCCTAATTGTCTTGGAATTTTGATTTTTTGTTCATTAGATGAATTGGAAATCATTTGGGTATATGATTTAATGTCGATTGTGTAATTGATTGGATTGAATTTGAATCGGACATAAAATCCCCAAATTGCCAAGACTTTGAAGCATGAAAATGGGTTTGATTTTTCATTAAATGTGTGGGCATGTGATAATGAAATTGTGCATGATTAATTGTAAAAATTAATGTTTTAGAAATGTTAATTTGGGTAATTAATCATGTAATACACTTTAGGTTAATTGAATGTGAAATTGGATTTTTGTATTTAATTAATTGGGCCTTGAAATTGGATTTTGGCTTTTAAAGTTGTCATTGGGCTTGTTGGGCTTTGTTGTACAAAGTTAGGTTTAGGCAAATTGGATTGGATCCAATTGGGCCCAAAACCGCTTCCATAAAGCCCAAATGCGATTTAATGAACCTTTAAAGTTTAATTGGGCCTAATGGGCCAAGATTGATGGGCTAATGGGGTAAATCCCGGATTGGATTTTGGTTATTCGGTTTGACCCGAGTTGACCAAAAGTCCACGCCTTAAGAAATCAATTAAAAGCCCATTGGACTTTAATTGAATTGACGTTGGACGTTAATCGGTCTTTGAGACGCGTTGCGATTAAATTTGGAATTTAAGTCGTAAAAGGTTTATTATTAAAGTGTAATATTTAATTTGGAATTAAATAACGAATTAGAATTGAATGCATATTAAATTGGATTTAATGACGTAGTTTAATTTAATTCGAGAATTCGTACTTTGAGTACTTATTCGCAAAACGAGTTTGACTCGATCAAAATCAAATCGTTGTTTGAACATTGGATGATCACTAATTATCAGATTAATTAATTTGATTAGATTGATTGATAACATGCTTGTGTGAATACTTGGTTGTGATGAATGAATAGTGTATATCGGATGGATATTAGTCGGGTGGGGGGCAATTTTGGAAATTGTTGTAATAAATTCGATTTATTAAATTGGACCTGCGTGTCCAGCCTTATCACCTCTTTTCTATTTGTATTCTCTTCTCACTATTCCCCTCAATGTATATGAGGTTTCTTTAGAAGTGTAGTGTAAGGGTAGAAGTAATACAAGTGCTAGTTATGAGAGAGATAAAAGAGAGATTTGATCTAGGATCAATGTGTTAAGTATCCATCCGCATATCATTATTGTTTATTTTCATATGCGCTTTATTATGTATTTAGAATGCATGTTTAAGGGTGTATGATGATGAGACCTTAACAAAGATAATAAATTGGTAGCCAATTTGCACGCGAAAAACCCTCATCAAATATCATGCGTTTTTCCTTCCATTGAGTGATTCATACTCAAGATCCTAGATTGGCATTGGGTTGTTGGCCAAAGTCAAGCCCTTTGTCCGTCGAAGATGTGTTTGAATCACGAGAGTTTTGTTCTATATTGGTGTCTTGTCCAAGTTGTGGTTTGTTGGCCAAAGTCAAGACCACTTCTTGTCCATCGACATTGATTACGAAGCTTTCCATGGTCAATGGGTCGCGCTTGACTGGGATCATTAAGCTTGTTGTGCCAAAGCCAAGGCTTAGTTGATTCAGAGGAAAATGGTTAGGCAATACATTGGATGTATTAGCATATATAAGATATATGTTAAGGATTTGGATATCCGCCTACTGGATCTAGGAATTGGATTGGATCCAATTGATCTTAGAGATCTACCTAGTTAAATATCATACAATTGTTGGCCAAAGTCAAGATTGTGTGTTATTTAACGGGATCCTAGCCCACTAGGAAACGCGGTTTCCCGAGTACTCGACAGAGGGTTAGAGGCTCGCCGAAAAATAGTGGGAGGCAAAAATTGAATTTGCAATACTCGTTCAATTACTTGCCATACGCGCTCAATCAAATATCATTCGTCGTTATGATTTAAATATCAGTTAGACTAATATTTAAATCGTTGTTTTATTAAATAGTTGGACTATATATTCAAACTATTCAATTATAGCTGATTTTAAAATTAGATTATAGTAATCAATATAATTGATTTTAAACTATCGAATTATAATTGATTAAATAGTTAGACTATTGTAATCATTATAATTAGTACCACAATTATTGATTAAATAGTTGGACTATTAAAATCAAGATATATTGAAAGATTGGACATTTAAAACATAATCTTGGATTAAAATGTTTAAATGGTTTAATTTTCAAATTGGGAATAATTTCAGGATAGTCCTGGAAATAAATAATAAGTTACTTTATTTGATAAAATAACTTGTTAAGCCTAAGCCTAGAATTAAGCAAATAGTAGAGCATAATCTTTGGAAGATTTATGTGATGATAACTTAAAGTGCTTAATCCACCATACTTGTCATAAATCTATGTTAAGATTATGAAGTATTAAAATTGTAATTAATAACTCTTGGAGAGTTAATGACTATTCTCAAGGAGATAAAGTCAAACTTTACAATTAGGCTAATAGCGCAAGGCGCACCTTACTTCGATATTCTAGAAACCCAAGGCTTGGCCGAAGGCTTCTGAATATTGAAAAAGGTAAAGGCAAAATCATTATGATCTTCTGGGAAGATAAAGAACATATCCCAAAATGACTCGTTTGGATATGGCAGACATGAAGGAATTAAAGAAAGAGCAAGGCTCTGACTTTAAATATATTGTCATTATTATGTCACTACTAGTATTGAAATTGGATTTTAAATACTTAGTGTGGTACATAAAATATATGTATTGATGTTCAGAATCTGCTGTGAGCAGGATACTGACTTCAAGCTGAGGTTAATCTGCGAATCGGAAACGGGACGAAAGTCGCTGTTTCGACCATAGATACCTAAATTTAGGAACTACCTTCGGGTATGTACTTAAATTAGGAAACTGTTATAATGTAACTAGTTAGACTAGAAACATTATCTCTATATCAGTGTTTAATCCATTGTGGATAAACCTTTATATTCTAGAACACTAAAGTGTTTCATTATATAAAATGACATTGAGATAAACACATTAGATGTGAATAACAGTATTTATATTTTGAATATAAATAAAATCTCGAACATATAATATGACAAACTAATAGCTCATACTGATCTGATCAGATGAAACTTAAATGTGGCATTGTTGTCTAGGACACAATAAACAAGACTCGTATATCCACACTTTTGAAAAGTGGGTACTAGGACTGATTTGATTATTCAAATAAAGTCTACGAATCTAGTTCTTTAGGTAAAGTACCTAAAATACTATTTACTTGGTAATAGTGATAAATGCCATCGATCTGTAAGCCCTATTCATAGTGAAGTTAGTGGGCCCATATCTAGCTAGGCTAGATGTGGATATGAATATTTCGTGACCTATACGGATGTGGCATCACGTTATGGTTATGTGTTACTTTTGAAGAACACAAATCAGAAACTTTTAAAGTTTCAACACGAAGTAGACAAACAGATCGGCTAAAGTATTAAAACATCACGTGATGAACATGATGAAAATACTTAAGCAATAAGTTTCACAAATACTTGAAAGAGTATAATATTCTTTCAAATGAGGACTCCTCCGAGACACGTCAGTTTGACGGTGTGTCCGTACGGAGAAACCGAATTTTGTTGGACATGATAAGGTTTATCATGAGTCGCTCTGAGCTACCATTTCCTTCAACGGATATGCATTAACAGTGCAAAACTTATTTAGAATAAGGTTCCATGAAAATCAATATGACAGAATTCATATTGGATATCAACGGGAAGAAACTGGGTTTCTCATTCCTGTAGATTTGGGTATGCTGGGCATATGTTTGGATGATACCAAACTAAAACCTAAATCGGATAAGTGCCAAATGTAGGTTATCCTAGAGAAAAACCATAAGTATAGTACTTATACAACTCACTAGAGAACAATTGTAATTGTTGCTCACCATGCGGTCTTCCTTAGAGGAATACCGATATGCAGTGGTAAGTGGGAGGACAGTAAAACTCGATGAAAATCGGAGTAATACTGTTCAAGGCATGAAGTCCTTAATGGAACACAAACTGTTCATCAAGGATGAACATATACCATTAATCTTCGTATACACAAGAACCGCGTAGATCGGAGAGAGTCAGAAAACAACCTAGGGTATGGGTTTCTGATCTCACCTCATAAAGATGTCAATCTTATTGAGGAAGACCCAACTACGTATGAGGAAGTGATACAAGGTATCGACTCCCTTCATGGCAAAGTGCCATGAGTCCGAAATGGATTCCATGTAAAACAACTATGTTAAAATACTAGTTGATGTACCATAAGGCATTGTGCCTATAGGTACTGTATAAGTCTTCAAGGAAGACGTACATGAAAGGCAACATACCAACGTACAAAGCAAGGTTTGTAGCGGAAAGGTATCGTTATCAACATTGTGTTGATTACGGTTCAACCTTTTACCTGTTGCCACGGTAAATCCATTTGGATAATGCTTGCTGTAGCTGCACGTTTCATTTATGAAATGTGTCAGTTAAAGGTCAAAATCACTTTCCTTAAAAGGAAACCTTTTGGAGGATGTTTATAACATCCTGTCCATTTTGTTGTACTAAAACCAGCAAACTAGGTTTGCGTGTTGTTCGATCCATGTTTGGATTGGAGCAAGCATAAAGTTCTTGGAACTATTGTTTTGATGTAATCATGATAGTCAATGATTTGATTCAAAACAGAATGATTCTTGTGTATATGAGAGGGTTAGTGGGAGCGCACAGACAGTGGCTGTCCTTATAATAATGATAATGTAATATATATTCATTTCTTGGAAATGATATTCCCATAAAATAATCGGTCAAAGCTTGGCTTTCAAGAGAAAATTCTCCGTAGAATTCTCGAGAGAAACAACCTTTATTCTAGGAATAAAGATCTACTAGGATAGATTTAAGTTGTTAAAACTCTCTGGGAAATTGTACATTAAAATGTACGCGACCTGGTGTCTCATACGCTTTGAGCATATGGATTCACAATCAGGCCAATCCAAGTGATAGTCACTTGATTGATGTTAAGAACATCCGTTAGAATCTTAGAGATCTAAGGATGCTGTCTTAATCTGTGGAGAATGAGAACTTGAAGTGACTGGATCACTACTGCAAGTTTCCAAACAGATAAAACGACTAAAAGTCGGAAACAGTACTATACAGTTTGAATAACGGTACAGTGAGCTGGAAATCTTCCAAGCAAGATACTGTTACCGAATAAATAACAAATGCGGATTATTGCTGCAGCTGAGGCAGCAATAGGAGCCATCTGGGTCAATAAATAAATCTAATTGGATTAGATATAGTTCTGTTAGCGGCTGAGCTGGGCATCAGCACAGGCTAAAGAATTAATGGTCTCATCAACGATCCAGATACATACTTCGACTATTCATCTGATTCGTTCGGATCATACATCGTGGCGATGTGATGATCGTATAAATCGCATCAGACGATAATTATGCAAATCCGCTGACGAAAGCTTTTCTCAGCAATTTGAGCCAACCGTACATAGTTCGGGTGTTAGGCACTCGAGTGACTGGCTAAAGGCCAAGTGGGAGATTGTTGGACAGTTATGACCCATAGCGTCACTATTTGTACAGATCATAGTGTTGTTGTACAAATTAACTATGTAACAAAGGAGATTGCACTCCTATCATTTGTGATTAGATCACCTTAGATATATAAATGATGGGAGGTCCTTATGATTTGTTCCTAGATTGAGAATGATATGAGACAGTATCAATCAACGAAGGATAAATCATTAAACATCCCTAGTCAGAGCATTGTCGAGATTGGACATCGATAGATGCGTAAAAGACTAGTATTACACTTGTGCGTGTTATGTGAGACATAACGGCATAGTTCTCGTATATCTGGGTATAGGATACTCAGGCAAGTGTAATAGGAGGTTGTGTTTCACCGATGGTACGGGAAACAGCTTCGCTCTGGATTAGACCACCGCAGAATCCCATTGGTAGCATGACCTTGTGTCTATGGGAGTCTGCAATCAGGGTAGGTGTATTTGGTTAACCTGAGACTTGCACCGCTAATACTTGCGACAATCAATGTACTTTAGTTGAGGTCGTCCAGGGCTTTAACAGGTTCTGTGTACGCCGATGCTGGGTATATTGAGAATCGTAGTGTATTGGGTGTGATGTCAAGACGGAAGTGTCACTCCAGTCATATGGAGAAGATGGTCACGTAGGATACGGTATTAGTGCTCTTATATGCTGCGCGGCTATCGGGATATTATGACTCGGTCATGTATATCCGATTATAGAGACTAGTTACCAGACATCCGACATGTGCTTCGTACGGGGCAGACACATATCCAGCCCTAGGCCTAGCACGTGATCATCCGATACTGGATCGAAATACGCAATACTACGTATACTACGCCTGATATAGATCACATATTCCTGTAAGGATATTTCCGGAGAATTGGGTAGGCATGGCGCTTTGCTAGAGGCCAACCTTGTCTTGTAAATCGGTAAAACGTAATACTTGGTACTTACGTGTTCGGATAGTCCGACGACCGAGTTTACTGCCAACATATCCGGAGATCTCATGGGTCGCTTCCCAATGATACACCGATGACGTATGACTCGCATTATATATTAATCTGGGATTAATTAGAAGAGAGAGAAAATTAATCTGGGATTAATTACGGAGATATTTTATCTGGGATAAAATATCGTTTAAAGAGAGAGAACGCGATTAATTTGGAATTAATCGGTAAATATGATATTTAATAGTTAAATTTGATTTCTATTTAATTTATTCAATGGGCTAAAATTAATATATCGGAATATTAATATGAATTGGATTTCTACGAAATTAAATTCGGACTTTAATGGAACGAACGAATTAATTTAGAATTATTCGTAAACGACGTTCGTAATATATTTGCGAGGCATCGATATTTATTAAATTAGATTTAATTATTTAAGACGGAAGTTCGTTTAATTGGATTAAACGAAACCGAGCCGCGGTAAATGTTCATAGAGATATTTGAATTTGAATTCAAATATGTGGGGCCCATGGGTGGTAGGTGTACCTTACCACCAACTACCTTGTTTGCCTTTTGGAAACCATTTACCCACACCTACCTAGTTTAGGGTAAAAGTGAATTGTTTCACCAAAAGTTAAAACAAAAATATCTCTCTACACTTTGGTAATTCATTATTATCATTAGATGAAATTTTGAAAAACGCTAGACAACTTCTCCTCTCCATCTATCTCTCCTTCTCTCTTTTTCTCTCCAAAGCTCACGCCCAAGGGGCTGCCTGGACTGCCTGAAAATGGCGTGAATGAGGAGGATATTTGAGGTTTTGTGGCAAGATCCAAGTGCTAGCACACTCCTAAGAGACATACGAAGGTGTTAGGGAAACCCACCCACGAGCCGGGAATCGTTAGACGAAGCTTGGAGCTTCAAATCTCAGCTCAAAATCTGATTTTTCAAGGCAGTGGACTGGTCACTGTAGTGGCGTGTTTGAGGGCAGAATTTCAGTTTTGTTCTTCACCAAATCGTCTCAACCGATCAATTTAAGTAATCCGCAACTTCTTTGATATGTATTTCACACATCTTCATGCTTATTTGATGATCTTGGGACCTAAAATAAAACCAACACTTCTCATGCTCATTGTGCATCAGGTCATAAAAGAAGCCTAATTTGATCATATGAGGTCATATCATTAGGGTTCTAATTTTTGTTAAAATTTTAAATTTCCAACCAATCATACACGTCTATTCTTCCCAAACTACTTCTAGATTTCAATATTATTGAAGCAAAACTAGTCTATAATTTATTTTTATGGTCAACTCATTTCATCAATAAAAACAATTTAATAACCAATAATACACATCACACGACACTTGTCGGTGGTCCACTTCGCTAAACATTAAGGGAATTAATATAAGTACATGTATAGTATGACTTCTCTACTTGCCGGAAGAGTTTTAGATGTTTTTTAATATCGAAAGTTATTTTTAGTCTTTTTTTTAAAAAAAAAAAAAAAAAAATTTGAGTGGAGTTTTTAGGGATTAAAAAATTATTTTATATTTATCCGGAGAAATTCAAATTTGGGGCTTGTGAGAATAAATTCTATAAAAAAAAAAAAAAAAATTTAAAATTATCTAAAATATCCATACTTTATTTCATAAAATTATTCCATTCATTTCATAAAATTATTCCATTCATTTCATAACATAACTTTAAAAAAATTATTTATTAAAGTAATTTTACTATTTTTAATAAAAACTCTTATTAACAACCAAACAACTAAAAACTTATTGTTAAAACAAAAATGATATTTGCACAACTATGTATATTTGAAAAATACTTTATTTCCTTTTACTCTTTGTATTTTTCTAAATACATATGATTATGCAATTGATTGTGCACATATCATTATTATTAAAAAATATATATATACATCTAAAATCTCTGCTGGATAAATCTCTATTTTAAAAACTATACCAAACATGATCAGTTACAAACTTAGTATGTCAAGTCTCGTAAATCTAGTTTGTATAAATTAAGAAATAATATATGGGTACAACAAGTAATGAGATATAAACTTTACTAATATATCTTTATAAGATTTTCATTTTATTATAAAATGTTACATTTTACTACAATAAATATTGAGAAATAACAAATAGGTATAATAAGTATTGAAGTGTAATATTTTATTATCAGTGTAAAATATAATATTTGTGTAAACATATAGTAAAATGTAATAGATATATATTTTTGTAAATATATAGTTATAAATGTTATTTTTTGTAATAAAATGTAAAATTTATAAAGCTATAATAGTAAAATATTACATTATAATACTTGTACGTATCTACCATTACTTAATTTCCAAAATAGAAAAATGATAATAACCGTATAATTTATTATTTAACCTACAAACGTCCTTTGTGGTTATGATAAAGTTTATGTATTTATAGCCGTATACTTTGACAAACAATTATTTAAAAATAATTAATGTGTAATCCTCTGGTTACATACATTGAATGAGAATTTTGGGTGGGTTCACAAATTAGACTAATGTGTGTGTTGTATTATTATTTTATGGATGGATAATCAACATTATTATCATTTTGTCTTCTGATTTGGGACATCAACAATATTGGCCCTATTATCACATGCTTGCATTATCTTAACCACTTCGAAATGGACGTTGCTGTCACTACAAGAAATAATAATTTTGGTGGTGAAATTAATGGCAAAATGATATTTCGTCACTAATTATTACTTTTAGTGGCGAAATATAAGGGAACTGGAGCAGGCTACCATGAGACAAAAGATCTTCTTTCTAAAGAGATTCGATTCGGAACTATTATATGTCCAAGGTCCAATATTAAAATAATTTTAGAGGTTTTCCCTGATTGTCAACAAATAATTCGAAATGCCTCGACTTTTTTAGAACAGGTCCGGGTCAAATAGCAATGATTCGAAGCACTTCTTTTTGCACTATTTCGGATACTCACTTTTAGTGGGGAAATATTTTCCCCACTAATTGGGAAAAAATTTGGCGCTGTAATTTTGCCTCCAGTTCCTGCTCCCAAAATAATTTGTTCCTTTACTAAATAATAGCATCAAATTAAACAAAATCCCAAAATCCTTCATTTTCAAAAATCACTTTGGCCCCCTCATTTTCTACTTCAACTCTTCCATCAATTAACTCATACACATTTTTTTCCCAATTTCGTTCAATATGAAACCTTAACTTTCAAATTGCCCAAATCAATCAACCTCTCAACACTTCTTCTTCATCAAAATTCGGCCTTCTTCATTGTACAGGTAATTAACCTTCTTATCTGCCTTTCTTCTCTTTTTTGCTCTAGGATTTCTAGGTTTTTTGGTTTCTACTCATCAATAGGTACCGATTTAATAAAGAGTTTATTTAAGAATCTTTCCCCCTTTCCCCATAGGGCTTACCCCGATCATAATAGGGCTTTTCTGCTGAGATGGTCATTTAGGCAAAAGGACTTTTTTGAAGGAAGATAATTGTAAGGGTTAACTTTATGGAGTGCAGCAATTGGAAGTGAGCTTTTAGAAGAATAAAAGATTAGATAATGCAATGTCGGCTTCAAAGAATATGGGATTACATTTCAACTCAATTTTGTTCATATTCTTTTGCCTTTGAATGAAGTTTTCGGGAGGTGGGTTTGAGGAGATTGACAAGTAGCTGAAGGAACATTTTGGAGTTTTGTGTTTTTTTTTTAATGGAAGAAAGAGAAAGGAATCCCACCAACATGACCTCTCTCTCTGTATCTACATGAGTCAAAATAGCTACAAACTAACTCATTTCAACTTACTGTTATTCTAAGAATTTAACAGAGAGCATGCCTAATCATGATAATAATTGTGACAATAGCTGTGAAATATTATTTTCTAGACTCATGTTTGTAATATAGGGGAAAAAAGTGATGATCGGACAAGTATTAGTTGTAGTGTTTGCTAGTCCTATCAGTGTGTGTGAAGCCACTAATCATTTTTATTTTCTTATCAACCAAAAAAAATAAATGATAAGCATGCCACAATTCTAATGAATATTAATTAAAATCAGAACCTGTAAAAGCACTACAAAAAATAACATTTTTAGTGGCAGGAGAATGTTTTACCAGCACTTGGGTCTCGTGGGTTCTGATTTGGGAATGTTTATTCCAAATTTTTCTTGCTTTCATCTATTAGTTTAGATAAAAAAACTGATTCTGTGTGTTGAAATTCAATTGAAAATATTAGTACATGATATTACTAATGAGGGTTTATGGTGGAGTTATTTCTTGTATTTTCATTTGGGTTTTAATTTTAAATTCTTTGAGAGTTGATTTACTCTTTTTTGGATTGTATATTTCATTTGAGTTTCAGATTTCCATTTGTTTTTTAAATAAGGAGTGAGTACAATTATATTACAGTTAATATAAACTTAATAGATAAACTCTAATTTTAATTATTTGCAGGATCAATTGATTATTGACTATCAATTGCTTGGCTGTAATAAGGAGTGATTATATTTAAATGTTCATTTTGGTGTTTTCTCTTAAAAGTTAGAGAACCCTTATACAACTGCTTACTGCTACAGCTTTGAAATCAGTTTCATATTCTTGTTTGTTATCTGTCTCATCAATATTTTCGCCACTGAAGAAAGCTTTTAAAGCTTTTAGTGGCCAAAAAAATAATGTTAGCGGCTAGTTTTGAAACCCTATCAGAGTTAATTTAATAACTTTGTTATTCAGTGGACACAATATTAATCAATTCATAGAAAAGGCCCAATTGATCGGTAAATTCATTTATAGGTGACCAGCGTAATCACACGCGTATAACGCAAGCGCATGTATCGTTCAGTAGTATAAAAGTATCGATCCCACGAGGACTTAATACCTAATTTATTAATTTAACTGAGGCTAAATGATTACTGGTATCTAACAGATTGTTTGATTTGATTTGAAATGACGATGATTCTAAATTTAAAAACAAGTAAATAAAATTGCGCAAAAGAATACTGAAGAAAAATTCAAATTTATAAAACTATCCAGGGTTGTGATTTATTCCAATAATATTTAAAAGATGAAGTGGTTATCTTATAGTTGAGTAATATATTGATTTAGTAAACTCTGGAACATTAAATTATGTAAAAGCCTCTTCCGATGGTCAATTACAAATACCTAGTATAATCCAATTGAACCATATGTCTATGTCAACCAAATTACATAGATTCATTAAGATTAAGTTCCAATTATGGCTACCCCCCCCCCCGACAGGTATATTCCTATCATGTAAGGAAATCTATTAAAGGGTTATCTATCCTCAAGGAAGATCATGGGGTATTGAGTCTAAGTCTTAAACAAAAAATCCATTTTCCAAGTTCATTTTCAGTTTACCTAATCAATTTTATTAATGGCCAGTTAATTAAAAAGCATTAAAATTAAGACTCAATAAATAAATCTTTATATTACCCAAACTATAATTTAACCCCTTATAAACCGGTAATATTGGATTTCATCACAACCCCAGATATCTAATTTAGTTACGACACATAATTAGGGCTAATGAAATAAAAGACATAAAATTAAAATGCTGAAAAGTAATTGCGGTAAAGTAAAAGCTGAAAGTAAATTACAATAAATTAAATGCTAAGGTAAAAGGAATTAACTTCTATTATTTACTATTTAAATATCTCCCATAATATAACATATAAACTTGTGATAATTACCAACCAGCCATATAGGCGGTAACCTGATTAAGTCAAATTAAGTCCAACCAGCCATTAAAGCGGTAAAATAATTGTCCATAATCTAGCTATATAAGCGGACCCAAAATAAACCTGCCATATAAGCGGTAAGAAACTTTAATTACCAACCGACCAATCTGGCGGTATCCTTATTTAGTCAGATTTAACCAGATTAAAATGAATTACCACCGGCCATATAGCGGTATCCTTGTTAAGTCAAATTTTAAATAGTGAATATATTATAATTATGGGAGATTAATCTAAATAGCAATAATAAAAGCTTTACCCTTCACTCCAGCAAAGGAGAATTACCTCATCATTGCTTGAAAAATAAAAAAATGCAAAAGTAAAGAAAGGAAAGGATTGTGCGTAAAAGTAAATTGCGGAAAGTAAAAACTAAAAAGTAAAGAAAAGAAAGTGCGAAAGCAGAAATTAATTACTGAAAGATGTAAATAAATAAACAAGATACAATATTTTATTTATTCCTTAGGTAATTTCAAAGAAGAAGTATGAATTTTACAAATGAAATGGCTTGGTATTTATAGGCAAAATTTTGCCTCCATCAAATCATCCACCAAATCCATAATTAATTGCTCCACTAATTGCTTCACTAATTGCTCCACCAATCCATTATTAATTGCTCAACTAATTGCTTATCATGTTTGGTGGTGATTTGATAATTTTTATTATTTATTTATTAATTTATTTTTTGCTTTGAAAATGATTGAAAATGACTTTAATAATTACACACAACACACTTCTGGATAGTTCATCAATTTCGTTCATGAAATCTTCAGAATTCGAAAGTATTTTGTCTTTCAAAGTTGTAGATCTTTGAGTCTTCTTTAATCTCAAACTTGAATCATCTCAATCTGATATCGGAGTAAAACGTTATGCCCAAAATACGATAGATGAGCAAAACTGAAATTTCCAAAACTGCACTTTGTTAAAAACGCCCTTTCAAGTTTCCAATCTCCAAAATTGATATATCAAGTCCAATAATTGCCCTTATTTGACCCAAATTTCATCCTAAATGATTTCATTATGTCTCAATATTATTTTATCTGTAAAATAAACTAAAACACATCAAAAAGTTCATCAAACCCGAGAAACTAAACAAAATATTAAGTTAAAGGGGCGGTAAATATTGATATATATTCCGCTCATCACACCCCTAAACCTAATATTTTGATAGTCGTCAAGCAAAACAACAAAATAAAATACAAGAAACAATTAAAATTAAACTAAGCCACTTTCGTAAGGATCACGGTTGCATTTAGTATATGCAACAAACCTTTAAACCCCTAGGTGTCCCTAGTGGACGAGTTGTAGTCTCGTGAGAGTTTACAGCAATGATACCCACAAACATTTTACAAAAGTAAAAAGGTAGTGAAACTAATGCACACAAAAGAAAAAAGACAAGCGAAAAGAGAATAAAGAAGTTAGTGACTACTCAGGTGAAACTTCTACTACAAGTTACTAGTTGTTTTGTTTCTTTCTAAATTACCGAATAAGTAAATTCTCCTATTATATTTAACATTCTCCATATACACAGCCTAACAAAATATTAATCAATCTCATTTTTGCCCACAACAATCACAAATGTAGTTGATAAGAGAGTAATATTTTTGTCCTAAAGTTTTTTCAGAATTCACAGCTTTTTGTAGTAATGGAATAAATTTTTCTGATTTTTTTTGATTTTTTTCTTTTATTTAGAATTTTTAAATTTTTATTTATATACAATACCTTTCGTCTATGTAGCGAGCTTTGGGTCGGTGGCTCCCAAACCAGTTGGCTTTATGGCACCAGGTGTTAAGACACCCCTACGGACTTAATTACTCAGACTTCAGATATATATATTTTTGCAACATCCTTGATCCATGTAGCGAGCTTTGGGCCAGTGACTCCCAAACTAGTTGGTTTTAGGGCACTAGGTGTTAAAACACCCTTACAGACTTAATAACTCGGATCTCAGATTTTATTTTATTTTTTTATTTTTTATTTATTTTTACTCCATCACTTTTTTGAGATGCTTTCTCCAATTAAACTATAGCACTAAATCTTACAAACTTTTCAAATATAGCTCATGTCCGTATGTTACTATGCATATTGATAATACCTGCCAACTGAGCATATGAAGATCCATTTTAGTCAGTTTTATGGAGAATTTACAAATTAAGTGATTCAAAAGGAAATAAATAAAAATTAACTTGTTTCGAAATAGGTTGAAATACGTCCCAGGAGTGGAAACTCCTTACTCGGCTATCTCATACACCCAATTTCACCTTCTTAGTCAAAATACAAGCACAAATTAGCAAAATATTTTTGTAATTTTTTTTGAAAATGTTTCATTTTTTTTTTCGAAAAATTTTGAACTAAAAATAAAACATCAACAAACTAAAAAAAAAAAATACTAATCAACTAATTTCCTCCCTAAACCTAAATGAGACATTGTCCCCAATGTCTTAAAGAGTAGAAGAAGTGTTTAGAAATTAGTACCTGGTTAGTTGAAATTCTACAGGAAATTAAAGGTTAAGATCCAGATTAATCCGACGCCTCTTACCACGATCATTCTCGGACCAGTTTATCTTTGAAATGATAGAGTCAATTTGTGGTTCAAAGGTTAATATTTGGTCAACTAGATCCGGGGCAGTTCTGGCAGTAAAGAGGAGTTCCTTCATAGGTTTTGTTACGAACCCATTTCTCCGGGCATCATCAATAAATACACAAAGAAAATCATAAAATCCCTCAACATTAAACAGCCCAATCGGTTTCTGGTGTATGTTCAAGTTCGCCCAAAATAGCACTATAAAAATTTCCTCCAATGTGCCCAAGCCACCTGGCTGTTGGACAATTATGATCCATAGCGTCACTATTTGTACATATCACGGTGTTGTTGTACAAATTAACTATGTGACATATGAGATTGCACTCTTATCATTTGCGATTAGATCACCTAGGTATATAAATGATAAGAGGTCCCTATGATTTGTTCTTGGACGGAGAATGATATGAGACAGTATCAGTCCATGAAGTATAAATTATTAAACATCCATAGTCAGAGCATTATCGAGATTGGACATCGATGAATGCGTAAAAGACTAGTACTACACTTGTGCGCGTTGTGAGGGCACAACGACATAGTTCTAATATATTTGGGTATTGGATACTCATGCAAGTGTAATAGGAGGTTGTGTTTCACCGATGGTGCGGGAAACAGCTTCGCTCTGGATTAGACCCCCTCGGAATTCCATTGGTAGTATGACCACGTGTCTATGGAAGTCCGAAATTAGGGTAGGTGTATTTGGTCTTAACCTGAGACTTGCACCGCTAATACTTGCGACAATCAATATACTTTGGTTGCGATCGTCCAGGGCTTTAATCGGTTCTGTGTACGCCAATACTGGGTATATTGAGAATCGTAGTGTGTTGGGTGTGATGTCAAGACGGAAGTGTCACTCCAGTCATATGGAGTTGATGATCACGCAGGGATACAAAACTCATTCTCTATATAAGGTTGCAACCGTCGGGATAATATGACTTGGTCATGATTATCCGATTTTAAAGAGACTAGTTGCTTGTCATCCGACATATGCTTCGTACGGGGCAGACACTGTACCAGCCCCAGGCCTTGCATGTGATCATCCGATACTGGACAGAAATACGCAATACTACGGTAGACTACGCTTGATATAGATCCTTATTCCTGTAAGGATATTTCCGGAGAATTGGGTAGGCATGGTGTTTTGCTAGAAGCCAATCTTGTTTTGTAAATCGATAAAACGTAGTACTTGGTACTCACGTGTTCGGATAGTCCGACCACCGATTTGACTGCCAACATATCCGGGGATCTCATGGGTCGCTTCCCAAAGATTCACCGATGACGTATGACTCGCACTTTTAATTAATCTAGGATTAATTAGATGAGAGAGAAAATTAATCTGGAAGTAATTTCGGAGATATTTTATCTAGGATAAAATATGGATTAAAAGAGGAGAAAGATTAATTTGGAATTAATCGAGGAATTAATATATTTGATATATTAAACGAAATTAGATTTCGACGCGGAATTAAAATTAGATTTTAATTCGGGCGAACGAATTAATTTAGAATTAATTCATTAGCGATGTGAATAGTGATTTCACTAGGCGTAATCGTTTAATTACGACGCAACGAAAAATTCGTTAATTTAAAATTAGCGAACCCGAGCCCGAGATTATTTACGAGCGCATTCACATTTCGAATTCGAGTGCGGCACGTCAAATTAAGCGTCAAGTCGCTAGTCGCATCTAGCGTCACATCAAGCGTTAAATTATGTCACTTTGAGTGATGTGACAATTGATTGGATTGATTGAGTGATGTGAGTGATGTGACAATTGATTGGATTGATTGAGTGATGTGAGTGATGTGACTTGATGTGATTAGGTGATGTGTGTGGTTGGCAATTAAATCCAAATGTGTGTGAAATGAATTGGATTTAATTTCATGTGTATTAGATACATAAAACCCACCAAAACCGAATACACATATACATCTTTTTCCCTCATCTCTCTCCTCTTCTTCTTCCTCTCATCACTCACGCCATTTTCTGTTCTGGTTTTCAAGGAACTGCCATGAATAAAATGGAGGGAACCATTGCGTTTTGTGGCAAAACGAGAGTGCTAGCACACTCCGAGATCAATGCGAAGGTGATAGGGAAGTATACCCATGAGCCGGGAATCACTACGACGAAGCTTGGAGCTTGGAATTGACTCAAAATGGCGCAAACCAGTGAGCTTGGACTGCTGCAGTTGGCGTGAAAACAGTGGGCAGAATTTGAAATTTTGTTGCCTCCGCGTCGCTCAACCGCTCGATGTAAGTATTCCACAACTTCCGTTGTTGTATTCACTTGTGATTCATGCTTGAGTTTTGATCTTGGGACCTTTAAAAACTCCAACAATGGCATCAAGAGCTTAGGTTAAAAGCATGAAAAAGTTATGGCTAAAATTTAGGCAAACTTGATTTTGAGCATGATAAATTAAATTGGATTGATTAGTATGCTTAAATGTGTTTGAATTAAAGGTTGATTGGATCAATTTGTTGAAATAATGTTTGGAACATTTTTCCCCAAATTTCTTACCTTGGCCGAAAATATGAATGTATTTTAATGTCTTGGGATTTTTTATTTTTGACAATTGGATGTGTTGGAAATCATTCGGGATGATGATTTAATGTCGATTGCGGAATCAATTGGATTGAATTCGAATTAAACGTAAAATCCCCAAATTGCCAAGAATGTTATAAAGCATGAAATTGGGTAAAATGAAATTGAGCATGCAATTATGAAATTGGATGATTAAGTATGCTTAATACATGTTTAATTGATAATTGATTGGATCAATTTGATTAAATATTACTTGGAACAAATTTCCCCAATTTTGATGTGTGTTGGCCGAATAGGAGTATGCCCTAAATCTTGGTAATTTTGTTTGGTTGATCATTGGATGACTTGAAACGATTGAGGATGTTGATTTAATGTTAATTGGATTTAATTGGATTGAATTCGGAATTGACATAAAATTAGTCCACATTGCCGAGAGTAGTAAAACATGTAATGGGTTTGATTTTAATCAAAATATGTTGGACATTTGATGATGAAATTGAGCATGATTAGTTAGCCTAATTTGTGTTTTGGAAAAAATGATTTAGGTGATTAATCATAATATACACTTTGGAATTAATTAGATTTTGAAATTGGATTATGATTTATTAATTATTGGGCTTCAAATTGGATTGGGCTTGTTATGTTGTTTGTAAATGGGCTTATTGGGCTTTGTTGTACAAAGTTGGGTTTAGGCAAATTGGATTGGATCCAACTGGACCCAAAACCGTTACCATAAAGCCCAAATGCGACAAATGGACCCTTAAAGTTTAATTAGGCCTAATGGGCCAAGATTGATTTCTAGGCTTATGGGGTAACTCCCGGATTGGATTTTGGTTATTCAGTTTGACTCGAGTTGACTAAAAGTCCACGCCTTAAGAAATAATTAAAAGCCCATTAGACTTTAATTAAATTAATATTGGATATTCATCGGGCTTTGGACCCGAAACGATTAAATTTGGAATTTAACTCGTAAGGTTCGTAACTAAAGTGTAAGATTTAATTTGGAATTAAATAATTAGATTAGTATTAAATACATATTAAATTGGATTTAATTATGTAGTTTAATTTAATTCGAGAATTCGTACTTTAAGTACTTATTCGCAAAAACGAGTTTGACTCGAAAAAATCAAATCGTTGTTTGAACTTTGGATGATCACTAATTATCAGATTAATTAATTGGATTAGATTGATTGATAATATGCTTGAGTGAATACATGGTTGCGATGCATGAATAATGTATATCGGATGGATATTAGTCGGGTGGGACAATTTTGGAAATTGTAATAAATTTGATTTATTAAATTGGACCTGCGAGTCCAGCCTTATCACCTCTATACTCTTTGTATTCTCTTCTCACCTATTCCCCTCAATGTAAATGAGCTTTCTTTAGAAGTGTAGTGTAACGGGTAGAAGTAAATACATGTGCTAGCTTTAGAGAGAGAAAATCAGAGATTTGATCTAGGATCAATGTAAAGTATCCATCCGCATATCATTATTATTTTATTTCATATGTGCTTTATTATGTGTTTAGAATGCATGTTTAAGGGTGTATGATGATGAGACCTTAACAAAGATAATAAATTGGTTGCTAATTTGCACGCGGAAAACCCTCAAACAATATTAAGCGTCTTTCCTTCATTGGGTGATTCTCACTCAAGATCCGAGACGGCATTGGTTTGTTGGCCAAAGTCAAGGCCTTTGTTTGTCAAAGATGTGTTTGAATCACGAAGACTTTGTTACATGTCAGTGTCATGTCCAAGTTATGGTTTGTTGGCCAAAGTCAAGACCACTTCTTGTCCATCGACATTGATTACGAAGCTTTCCATGGTCAATGGGTCGCGCTTAACTGGGATCATTAAGCTTGTTGTGCCAAAGCCAAGGCTTAGTTGATTCAGAAGAAAAAGGTTAGGTAATACATTGGATGTATTGGCATATATAAGATATATGTTTCGGACTTGGACGTCCTCCTACCAGATCTAGGAATTGGATTGGATCCAATTGATCTTAGAGACCTACCTAGTTAATCATCATATAATTTGTTGGCCAAAGTCAAGATTGTGTGATATTTAACGGGATCCTAGCCCACTAGGAAACACGGTTTCCCGAGTACTCGACAGAGGGTTAGAGGCTCACCGAAAAATAGTGGGAGGTAAGAATTGAATTTGCAATACTCGTTCAATTACTCGCTATACGCGCTCATTCAAATTATTTCGTCGTTAGATTAAATGTTAGTTGGACTAATATTTAAATTGTTGTTTTAATAAACAGTTGGACTGTATTATAGTTGATTATATATAATTAGATTATATTAATCAATATATTTGAATTAGTTAATTTCAGTTTACAGTTGATTTTATAATTGGATTATAGTAATCAATGTAATTGAGGTTAATTAATTTAGATTATATTTGATTATATAGTTGGACTATTATGATCATTATAATAAATAGTACCAAAATCATTGATTAAATAGTTGGACTATTAGAATCAAGATAGAAATGAAAGATTAGTGTTTAAAACATAATCCTGGGTGAAAATGTATTTAAACGACTTTAATTTTCAAATTGGGAATAATTTCAAGATGGTCTTGGAATTAATAAGTTATTTTATTTGATAAAATAATGAATTATGCCTAAAGCCCGGAGTTAAGCAAATAAGTGGAATATGATATTTGGAATATTCATATAATGATAACTTTAGCGCTTAATCCATTAAGCTTGTCGAAGTAGACTCCTTAATTTCTGAATCAGGATTAAGGATTAGATCCTTAAAGTATGATAATGAAATTGAAGGATTTTCATGGATCTATTTTAGATCTTTGAAGTACTAAATTGCAATAAATAATTCTTGGAGAATTAATGACTATTCTCAAGGAGACAAAGTCAAAGTTTGCAATTAGGCAAACAGTGCAAGGCACATCTTACTTCAATATTCTAGAAACCCGAGGCTTGGCCAAAGGCTACTGGAATGTTGAAATTGGCAAAGGCAAAATCATAATAATCTTTTGGGAAGATAAAAGGATATATCCTAAGAAGGAATTGAAGACGAGCAAGGCTCTTACTTCATATATGTTTGTCAGATTATGTTCATTACTAGTATTAAAATTGGATTTTAGATACGTAATATGGTACATAACATAAATATATATTGATGTTCATAATATGTTTTGAACATGATACTGACTTCAATTGAGATTACTCTGCGAATTGAAAACGGGACGATAGTCGCTGTTTTAACCGTAGATACCTAAGTTTAGGAACTGCCCTTCGGGTGTGTACTTAAATTAGGAAACTGTTAAAATGTAACTAGTTTGACTAGAAACATTATCTCTATATCGCGTATAATCCGTTGCGGGTGTACCTTTATATTCTAGAACACTAAAGTGTTTTATTATATAAAGATGATATTGAGATAAACACATTAGATGTGAATAACAGAATTTATATTTTGAATATAAATAATATCTCAAATATATAACATGACAAATAAATAGCTCAAACTGATTTGATCAGTTAAGGAACTAATTGTGGCATTGTTGTCTGGGACACAATCAAACAAGACTCGTATATCCACACTTTCGAAAAGTGGGTACTAGGACTAATTTGATTCCATTCAAATAAAGTCTACGAATCTAGTTTATTGGGCAAAGTGCCAAAAGCACTATTTACTTGGTAAAAGTGTAAATGCCACCGATCTGTTAGCCCTAGTTCATAGTGAAGCAAGTGGGCCCATGTCTAGCTAGGCTAGAGGTGGATATGAATATTACGTGACCTATACGGATGTGGCATCGCGTAATGGTTGTGTGTTTCTTTTGAAGAACACAAATCGGAAATTTTTATAGTTTCGACACGAAATAGACAAACAGATCGGCTAAAGTATTAAACCGTCACGGTAAGACTGTAATGGAAAATACTTAAGCAATAAGTTTCTATTATACATGAAAGAGTAAAGTATTCTTTCAATGAGGACTCCTCCCGGAACACGTCAGTTTGACGGTGTGTCCGAACAGGATTAACCGAATTTTGTTAGACATAATAAGGTTAATCACGAGTCACTCTGAGCTACCATTTCCTTCAATGGATAAGCTTTAAACAGTGCAAGAACTTACTTTGAATAAGGTTCCATAATAATCTGTTTGACAGATATCATATTAGATATAAACGGAAAGAAACCAGGTTTCTCATTCCTGACCATTTGGGTATGCTTGGCATATGTTTGGATGATACCAAACTAAAACCCAAATAGGATAAGTGCCAATTGTAGGATATCCTAGGGATACCATAAGTATTGTACTTATACACCTCACAAGAGAACAATTAGATTGTTGCTCACCATGTGGTTTTCCTTAGAGGAATACCGACATGCAGTGGTAAGTGGGAGGATAGTGAAACACGATGTAAAACGGAGTAACACTATTCGAGGCACCTATTCTTACATGGAACACAAATAGTTCATCGAGGATGAAACTATACCATTAATCTTTGAATACACAAGAACCGCGTAGATCGGAGAGAGTCAGAAAACAACCTGGGGTATGAGTTCCTGATCTCACCTTATTAAGATGTTAATCTTTTAAGGAATACCAACTGACTACGAATAAAGAAGTGATACAAGGTATCAACTCCCTAATTATGGCAAAGTGCTATATAATCCGAAATGGATTCCATGTATATCAACCAGTTTGGATACTAGTGAAGTACCACAAGACATTGTGCCTATTGGTACTATAAGTCTTCAAGGAAGACGTACATGGATGGCAACATACCAACGTATAAAGCTAGGCTTTTAACGGAAAGGTATCGTTATCGACATTGTGTTGATTACGATTCAACCTTTTACCTGTTGCCATGGTAAATCCATTTGGATAATGCTTGTTATTCGATCCATGATTGGATTGAAACAAGCATTGGGTTCTTGGAATTATCATTTTGATGTAATCATAATGATTTAAGATTTAATTCAAAATGAAAATGATTCTTGTGTAAATAAGAAGGTTAGTGGGAGCGCACTGACAATGGCTGTCCTATAAAATAATGATAATATGTCATTTATTGGAAATGATATTCCCATAAAATAAATATCGGTGAGAGCTTGGCTTTCGAAATACTCTCCGTGGAACCGTACATTGAAAAATGTACTAGACCTGGTGTATCATACGCTTTGAGCATATAGATTCACAAACAGGCTAATCCGAGTGATAGTCACTGGATTGATGTTAGGAACATCCGTTAGTATCTTAGAGAACTAAGGATGCTGTCTTAGTCTATGGAGAAGGAGAACTTGAAGTGACTGGGATCACTGTAGCAAGTTTCCTATAACCGATAAAGACAACTAAAAGTCGCAAACGGTACTATACAGTTTGAATAACAGTGCAGTGAGCTGGAAACTTCCAAGCAAGATACTGTTACCGAATAAACAACAAATGCGAGTTAATTGCAGCAGTTGAGGCACCAATATAAGTCATTTGGATCGATACATATCTTATTAGATTAGATATAGTTCTGTTAGCAGCTGAGCTAGGCATCAGCACAGGCTAAAGAATTAATGGTCTCATCAACGATCCAGATACATACTTACATATTCATCTGATTCGTTCGGATCATACATCATGGCGATGTGATGATCGAATAAATCGCATCAATATGATATTCATTCAAATCCGCAGACGAAAGCTTTTCTCAGCAGTTTGAGCCAACCGTACATAGTTCGGGTGTCAGACACTCGAGTGACTGGCTATAGGCCAAGTGGGAGATTGTTGGACAATTATGACCCATAGCGTCACTATTTGTACAGATCACGGTGTTGTTGTACAAATTAACTATGTGACATAGGAGATTGCACTCTTATCATTTGTGATTAGATCACCTAGATATATAAATGATAAGAGGTCCATATGATTTGTTCCTGGACGGAGAATGATATGAGACAGTATCAGTCCATGAAGGATAAATCATTAAACATCCATAGTCAGAGCATTATCGAGATTGGACATCGATGAATGCGTAAAAGACTAGTACTACACTTGTGCGCGTTGTGAGGGCACAACGGCATAGTTCTCATATATTTGGGTATTGGATACTCATGCAAGTGTAATAGGAGGTTGTGTTTCACCGATGGCGCGGGAAACAGCTTCGCTCTGGATTAGACCCCCTCGGAATTCCATTGGTAGTATGACTACGTGTCTATGGAAGTCCGAAATCAGGGTAGGTGTATTTGGTCTTAACCTGAGACTTGCACCGCTAATACTTGTGACAATCAATATACTTTGGTTGCGGTCGTCCATGGCTTTAACCGGTTCTGTGTACGCCAATACTGGGTATATTGAGAATCGTAGTGTGTTGGGTGTGATGTCAAGACGGAAGTGTCACTCCAGTCATATGGAGTTAATGATCACGCAGGATACAGAACTCGCTCTCTATATAAGGTTGCAACCGTCGGGATAATATGACTTGGTCATGATTATCCGATTTTAAAGAGACTAGTTGCTTGTCATCCGACATATGCTTCGTACGGGGCAGACACTGTACCAGCCCCAGGCCTTGCATGTGATCATCCGATACTGGACAGAAATACGCAATACTACGGTATACTACGCTTGATATAGATCCTTATTCCTGTGAGGATATTTCCGGAGAATTGTGTAGGCATGGTGCTTTGCTAGAAGCCAACCTTGTCTTGTAAATCGGTAAAACGTAGTACTTGGTACTCACGTGTTCGGATAGTCCGACGACCGATTTGACTGCCAACATATCCGGGGATCTCATGGGTCGCTTCCCAAAGATTCACCGATGACGTATGAATCGCACTTTTAATTAATCTAGGATTAATTTGATGAGAGAGAAAATTAATCTGGGATTAATTTCGGAGATATTTTATCTAGGATAAAATATGGATTAAAGAGAGAGAAGATTAATTTGGAATTAATCGAGGAATTAATTTATTTGATATATTAAACGAAATTAGATTTCGACGCGGAATTAAAATTATATTTTAATTCGGGCGAATGAATTAATTTAGAATTAATTCATTAGCGACGTGAATAGTGATTTCGCTAGGCGTAATCATTTAATTACGACGCAACGAAAAATTCGTTATTTGGAATTAGCGAGCCCGAGCCCGAGATTATTTACGAGCACATTCGTATTTTGAATTCGAGTGCGGCACGTCAATCAAGCGTCAAGTCGCTAGTCGCATCTAGCGTCACATCAAGTGTCAAATCATGTCACTTTGAGTGATGTGACAATTGATTGGATTGATTGAGTGATGTGAGTGATGTGACAATTGATTGGATTGATTGAGTGATGTGAGTGATGTGACTTGATGTGATTAGGTGATGTGTGTGGTTGGCAATTAAAGCCAAATGTGTGTGAAATGAATTGGATTTAATTTCATGTGTATTAGATACATAAAAACCCACCAAAAACCGAATACACATATACATCTTTTTCCCTCATCTCTCTCCTATTCTTCTTCCTCTCATCACTCACGCCATTTTCTGTTCTGGTTTTCAAGGAACTGCCGTGAATAAAATGGAGGGATGCAGTGCATTTTGTGGCAAAACGAGAGTGCTAGCACACTCCGAGATCAATGCGAAGGTGATAGGGAAGTATACCAATGAGCCGGGAATCACTACGACGAAGCTTGGAGCTTGGAAGTGACTCAAAATGGCGCAAACCAGTGAGCTTGGACTGCTGCAGTTGGCGTGAAAACAGTGGGCATAATTTGAAATTTTGTTGCCTCTGCGTCTCTCAACCGCTCGATGTAAGTATTCCATAACTTCCGTTGTTGTATTCACTTGTGATTCATGCTTGAGTTTTGATCTTGGGACCTTTAAAAACTCCAACACTGGTAAAGTAGTAAAAGCAACAGCACGATTAATTATTTCCACCAGTCGCTCGGACATACCTGGCACGATCAGTTCCTCTCCGTTTGATGGTCTTATCAGATTTGCCTCCGCCAGGGATTTTGGGATGATTCCCAAGACGTGACTGCCTCCCTCATGTACAGCCTTTGAAACGATCTCCAAAAGTCCAAGATTGCCTCTGCCATATTCTAAGTGCATATTCCTTGCAGCTAAGACTCGACCCAATTCATGTGCTGCTTCAATGTATTGTGATTTAACACCAACACTAGTTCCGCAAAATACACAGATGTTTTCAACCCATCTTCTTGAAGTGGCTTCCATGTTTTACTATGGATGTCTTCAAAAGTGCAATGATGAGTTGAATTTATAATATCTGAAAAGGGTGAGTAAAAATAATAGCACTAGTACCTGCCAAATGACAATTATTAGTTAAACAGTAAAATAAACCGTGATAGTCAAAAAGATCTGGATCCTGTCGGAGAAAATAAAAGAAAACAACAAAACAAATCACAATTATTAGGAAAAGAAAAGGAGATATAATATATACAAGAAACTTAGCGGCTTGATTGACGTCTATGCGTCAGGGACAAGCTTCCCATCCAATTTTCTTATAAAATGTTACATTTTACTACAATTGGATGGGATATGTCTCATTTCCTCAACACCTTGAGGTGTCTTAGGAGACTGTTCCTTCGACAAATGAATTCCATGCCGATAAGGCAGATTGCCTTTCTTGGAATTTTGCATCCCAAATCGCACAAGAATCTTGTCGATGTAGGATGCCTGAGACATAGCTAACAGTCGCTTCTTGCGATCTCGAAGTATCTGGATCCCAAGAACATAACTTGCATTTCCCAATCTTTCATTTGGAATTGCTCAGCTAGCCAGTTTTTAATGTCTGATAATATCCTTATATCATTCCCAATGAGTAAGATGTCATCAACGTACAAAACAAGGAAAACCACATTCCCGTCAATGATGCGCTTGTATACACAAGGCTCATCAACATTCTGCTCAAAATTATAGGACTTGATCGTTGTATCAAATCTTATGTTCCAAGATCGGGATGCCTGCTTGAGTCCATAAATGGACCTCTGCAGTTTGCAAACCTTTTGCTCCTGACCTTGGGCTATGAACCCTTCTGGTTGTACTATATAGATACTTTCATCAAGATTGCCATTCAAGAATGCAGTCTTGACGTCCATTTGCCAAATTTCATAGTCATAATATGCGGCTATGGATAGAAGAGTGCGAATGGATTTTAGCATGGCTACTGGTGAGAAAGTTTCCTCATAGTCAACTCCCTCTTTCTGGGTATAACCCTTGGCCACTAGTCTAGCTTTGAAGGTCTGTACCTTCCCATCTGATCCCCTCTTCCTCTTGTAGATCCACTTGCAACCTATGGGTTTTACTCCATCAGGTGGGTCTACAAGTTCACAGACAAAGTTGGAGTACATGGACTCCATCTCTAGGTTCATGGCTTTGAGCCATTCCTCTTTGTCAGGATCATCCATTGCACTACTGTAGGTCAATGGATCATCTACACCATCGCTGGAGGTGACAACTTGTGCCTCTCCAACTCCTAGATAACGATCAGGTTGTCGTACAACCTTCCCACTACGTCTAGGCGGTAGATCATTCTGACTGGGAATTATCTGACCATCAGATGTCGAAGGTGCTATGTATTTGTCAACTTTTGTTGACGATGGTGCGCTGGTTGAACCAGTAAGTAACTCCTCGAGTAACATTTTACTCCGAGGTTTGAACTCCCTCATATAGTCCTGCTCTAGAAACGTAGCTTTTTCGATACAAATACTTTGTTGTCAGCAGGACTGTAGAAGAATCCACCCCTAGTCTCCTTCAGGTAGCCTACAAATAGGCACACCTGAGAACGTGGTTCCAATTTTATGGTCTTATTCTTTAGCACATGTGCTGGACACCCCCATATGCGGAAATGTCGTAAACTAGCTTTACGGCCATTCCACAACTCTAAGGGAGTCTTAGGAATAGACTTTGATGGAACTACATTGAGGATATACACTGCGGTTTGCAGTGCATAACCCCAGAATGAACTAGGTAGTGAGGTATAACTAAACATTGATCTCATCATGTCTAGTAGGGTTCGATTTCTCCTTTCCGCAACACCACCATTTGTTGTGGTGTTCCAGGTGCTGTGAGCTGGGATACTATCCCATGCTCAACTAAGAATTCCTCAAAGTCTCTGTCGAGGTATTCTCCTCCACGATCCGATCGTAGAGTTTTGATCGTCTCACCTAATTGGTTCTCAACCTCAGCTCGATACTCTTTGATCTTTTCAAAGGTATCTGATTTGTGATGCATTAGGTAGACATACCCATATCTTGAATAATCGTCAATGAATGTGACGAAGTATTCATAACCACCTCGGGCTTTCACATTCATCGGTCCGCAAACGTCCGAATGTATTAGCTCTAGTAATTGGCTGGCTCTTATTCTTTTTCATGTAAAAGGTCTCTTAGTCATTTTTCCTTCTAAACAAGATTCACAAACTGGTAAAGTCCCGAGCTTTAACTGGTTTAAGGCTCCGTCCTTTATCAATCTATTTATTCGGTCAAGGTTGATGTGACCAAGTCTAAGATGCCATAGATATGTGTCATCGTGAGAAATCTTTTGCCGTTTCGTTTTTGGTTTTTCAACCTTAAACATTTCAGTGTTGAGCAGTGACTTATGCGTTAACGGTCTTAACACATACAAGTTATTCTCTGAGTTTCCTGTGCATATAGTTAATCCATTTCTACCAATAATAACTGAATTGCTATTAAAGAAATAGAATAACCATCATCCATAAGTCTAGAGACAAAATCAGATTCCTGCGGAAACCAGAATGAATAACACATCGTTCAAATTTAAATAACTATTATTAATAAAACTTAAACTAGAAACTCCCACTGCTCTTGCTGAACAGCATCCCCTGTCCCGACCCTCATGGTGTAAGCGCCTTCAGCAAGGTCCCTCCATGAATCAAGTAGCTGTAAAGAAGAACAAACATGGTTAGTGGCGCCAGAATCAATAATCCAAGCGGATTTATCATCTTCCACTAATAGAGATTCAATAAAAAGTAAATCATATTTACCTGTTTCCTTCTTCTCCTTCAGCTCAGCAAGGTATTTAGGACAGTTCCTTTTCCAATGCCCACTCTTGTTACAGTGGAAACATTTTCCTTTGGGCTTGGAATCCTTGAAGCCTTTCTTGTTCTTCTTTTTAGTGGCTTTACCTTTAGCCTTTCCAGTGCCTTTTCTTAATTCTTTGCAGATTTGCAAGATTCGGCAACATTTGCCTCTGCTTGGATTTACGAGGATCCACCAGCATGGACTCGTAATGGGTGAGCTCATTGAGCAGTTGGGTCAAAGTAAAAGTCAACTTGTTCATAACATAGTTGCTTTTAAACTGCAGGAAACTCTTCGGAAGAGTTTCCATGATCATGGTCACCTGGCTACGCTCGTCAATACGAGCTCCATGGGTTTTCAGCAGTGTTGAGATATGTCATCATCCTCAAGAGATGCTCTCAGACTGATGTCCCTTCCTTCATCCTAGCAGTCATCGCTGAGACCATGGCCTCATGGCGTTGACGCTCTGAAGGCTGCCCAAACATGCCCTGTAATGACTCCATCATCTGAGATGCTAGAGCCATAGGTTCGTGCTTTGCAGCAAGAACCTCAGACATCCCTGCTAGCAAATAGCAGCGGGCTTTCTCATTTGCTGCGACCCATTTCTAATAGGTATCGCGCACAGCTTGGCCAGCATTTCTGGCCGGCTCGGGAGGACGCTCCTCCGTCAGGACAATTTAAGGTCTTCACAGACCAGGATAGCGTTCATGTTACTTTTCTACTTAACATAGTTTTCCCCGGTTAATTTGTCATTTGAGAGTATGGAAATAATTGGAGAAACCATGGCTGAAAATAAAATAAACATGCATTCAACATTCATTCATCGCATATTAAAATCATCAAAGAATTTTGGCATAAATTAACATGATGCATGAACCATGAGTAATGAATAAGAAACCTAAAAGAATTACTATGCCACGGAGATCTATCATCCCACAAGTAAGTGCCGCCATAGGGTAGGTCAAGTACTCGCATGATAGATTGAGACAATCTCAGCTGTCTGATATATGCGGGAATAACTCTTATTCCTATATAGCTACCGTTTTATTTGATCAAGGAATTTCATTAACAGTTAATTATTCCTTTGTGAGTGTAACCCGCCGTTTCGGGATTCTTTGACTTAACAAATGAAGTGCCGCCGTAGGGTAGGTCAGTTCACAAGATACATCTAGAATCCCTATCCTTTCGGAACCCAAACTTGATATTGACCCAAAATGGACACCATCCGTAGGGGGACGAAAACAAAGCCGTCTCGAGGCTCCTTTTGAATCTCACGTTTTTGGACTAACAATGGAGATCGTGGGATGTACTGTCGTATATCCCTCTCCCACTCACTATTTTAAACTTAAGGTTTCTATCTAAAATATCTAATATTTTATTCTAACTAGTGTGTATAAACTTATGGCGGCTAAAAAATTTACTTACACTAGTTTGTCACAAGCGAGCTAATCAATTTTAACCATTAAAATTGTGTCATTAAAATCCTATTAGTCTCTACTATAATAATTATACTCTATTAAACTATTTAATTTGAGCGTCATTAAGTGAGCTACAATATTTTAACTCTTAAAATACTAAGCACTTAAAGGTCTAAAACCATAGAATTCTAAATGGTCAAAATTTTAATTAAACATTTTAATAAATCTTAGTGCGTCATAAACTCCAATGGTACGTGGAATTGTATCCCGAGTGCAGACCATATTTCCGTCCATACGGAATCGGCTATGGAATTTATATCCGGGTTTCCATCCTATATACCAATGGAATTTATTATGCACCAATTAAGTCCAATATATTAGAATTCAAGTTTTAGACGCTTAATCCCATTAATCTAATTAATGAATTCAATGCATATCATATTCTATTTAAACCTTTTAAATTTACATAAAATCATAATTCTATGTCTTTAATGACAATGCATGTATGACATGTTATGGCAAGTAAAATGCACGAGTGGGCACCCTAGGCTATATGATATGTTATTCAACAACAACAATTCGAATACATACATATAACAAAAGATTATTTTGCATTGAACGGGCTCTTTTTTTCTATACTAATCTAATTAGTACATAAGATCTACCAAGGCATTCCTTGGCCTTCAATCCCGCTCCAAAGTGGTATTGGCTCATTTCGAGGCTTCGATGCTCCATATTACAAAGATTGAATTTTTTTACATTGAAAATAAAATTACAATGAATATAAACAATGGCCTTATGGCCTTACAACCCATAAACAAAATCACCTATAAAAATAAGAGCCATAAAAAATTACGACCAATGCAAATTCATTCATCACATGAAATTTAAAACCATTCATCACATGAACTTAAACAATGTGCCAACTCATCTAAACATGCATATCATATTTATAATCATATAAATATATTAAAACAGTAACTTTAAATAAAAAAAGTTAAGGTTATGAACACTTTTTTACCTCGCTCTTGATGCCAATTGTAGGGAACGCCTTCCCTCGCGCAGCGGAAGCGGTTAGGCTCAGGAATCGGACTTGAAAATTTTTTATGCTCTTCCCTTGCTATGGCCGAATGTTACCAGTGATATTGCTGAAGTTTTGGACAAAATTCAGCCCCGGAATAGTCCCGAAACAGTCCCCGAACAGCCCTTGAACTGCAGTGCAAAAACTGGACTGTTTTGGACACGTTATGGGCGCGTATGTTACCCAACTCTAGGTCTGATTTGCGCCACTTGCAGGTCTGTTTTAGATCTGATTTTTCTCCCAAAAATAATCCTAATACAGGCCTTAAGATATCCTAAAGTGTTTCCCCAAATCCCGAATGAAAATCAAACAAAACGGAGCTCCCTAAACCTCACTGCTCTTACGTAATTTAGGGTTCCTCAGGGAGTAGGGCCGCAAACTGCAGGGGTGGTTTGGGGATGATTTTCAATGTCACGAGGTCTTCCGAAATATGTCTCGACACTAACGGAGGGTAGTGTGGACTACACTCACAAGAAATCTCTAAACGGTTTAGAGAACGATCACACACACCGAAGAGAGATCTCAACGTTTGAGAGCTCGGAGAAGGAGATGGAGGCTAGGGTTTTTTCCAATGGTTGTGTATAAAATTAAATCATAATTTTCTGTTATACTTATGGTTAATTTGTTTCATTAAACAAATCAACCACTAGTCTCCCAATAGGTGTAGAATTCGGCCAAGGCTAGGGATTATGAATCCTTGTTTTATTTTGCTTCCAAAATAAACAAATCCTACTCCCTATAGTACTCCAAATTTTCGGCCAAGGGGGATATTATTTTGGATTTGATTTTGTTTCCAAAACAAACAAATCCTATTCCTTATCCAATAAGGAATCCTACCTTGGTAATAATTCTTAGCCTTATTAAATCATATCTTATATAATTTAATAATTATCAAATATATTTTTAATACTTTATATTAACTTTTAATATAAAGTCTCATGTGTGATATAATTAATATTATTAATCACATTAATAATATTGCTTTTGTGAGTATATAATTGGACCATCCAATTATCTTAGCTCCGCTAAAGTAAATAGAGCTAGCACAGGGACCAAGTGGACCTACGGTTCTGAGCTCCAATAATCTCGAAATATTAATTAAGCTCTTAATTAAATATTCCGAATTATTAACTCCGGGTTATTCCACTAAAAATCTGAAGTTACACTCTCATCACCGTAGATGAAATATAAGGCCGATCAAAGTCGGTGTCCACCGATATAGTCATTGCATATAAATTTATCCTTCACGAATATCTCGTAATTAGAGCCGGGTCATAATGTCCGTTATACCCTTCTAATTATTTTATCTTAAGTACCATTGATTCTCTAATGAACAATTTATTCATAACGGTTATGAATATTAATCTTTCCATTCGTAATAGAAATACTTGAGCGCTCTAATCGTTCAAGTACCGAATCAATCCTTAAGAGAGATATTCATCTACTTCTCGCAAGAAGGAGTGAATTCCATGTCTATGTAAAATGTTCCCAGCTACACAACAGACTATGCCCCCAAAATACGTAGTTATTGGTTAGGTTTGCTACACCAACCTCACATTTGTAAATCAAAGGACATATCCCGCCATGCAGGAGTTCGTAGTACACTCAGGATTAAGGCCAATCCATATATGGCCATCAAGTAGATTGAAATGACTTTCTTTGTTTAACGGATATTATAAGAATGTCATTTCTATCTGGGTCCAGTCCTATATGATCACATCATACAAGGTGCCTCCATTCTCATGTCTCTACATGGACGATCTGGATTAAGATCGCCATCCAAATATAGAATGGACCGCAGCTATAGATAAACCACAAACAAAGCACCAGTTTGTTTGCTCTCTATGGACTATTTAAGATTACTAACTTCAGACTTGTATCCTCTGGTGCATGACACTCATGTACCAAGTCTTGAAGGTACATAAGTAATCTATGGTATTTATGAAGATATATAATATGCGAAAATTAAAACAAACAATTTGATAAATGAATAATGCATCATTGTATTTCTATGCAATAGAAACCGTTTACATCACATGTAGCTCTAGGGCATACATCCCAACACACTTCTGCCAATACTGGTTCTTTTTCATTCTCCTGACCTTTATTCTGTTGTTGGAATCCAGGTGGTGGATTATTCCTTTGCCCTGTATTGTTACGCCATGAAAGTTGAGATGATTCCTCCACCCTGGGTTGTAAGTGTTGGAATATGGATTGTTCCCCTGTCTGTTGAAATTGTTGACATAATTCACTGTCTTTTCAAGTTGATTTGATTCTGGTTCTCCTTCATATGGTGAACTTGTGGCACCATGGTTATTTTGTGTGCTGAGAGTCTCCATGTATTTGCAAATCTGATCCAACTTGGCATTGACTGCTGAATTGGCTCCAACTTCATAAATTCCTGCAATTCTTTGAATCAGGCTCATTTCTGTTGGCCACAAGGAATTGTTGTTGGCCATTTCTTCAATTAGGTCCTATGCTTGATCTTCTCCTTTTGCCATCAAAGCTCCTCCAACAGCTGCATCAATTGTGGTTCTCATTATTCCAGAAAGTCCATTATAGAATGTTTGGACTTGAAGCCATTTTGAATCTCATGGTGAGGACATTTCTAGAGCAAATCTTTGTACATTTCCCAAGCTTCATAAAGAGTTTCTGAATCTTGTTGCACAAAGGATGTGATGTCATTCCTCAGCTTTCCAGTTCTGGCTGGTGGAAAGTACTTTGCAAGAAATTTGGTGGCTAAAATGTTCCATGTTGTGATGGAACCTGCTGGTAGTGAATATAGCCAAGCTTTAGCTCTGTCCTTCAAGGAGTATGGGAAAACACGTAGTCTCATAGCTTCTTCAGCTTATCGGTTGTAATTGAAAGTGCCACAAACTTCCAGGAAGTTGCTGATGTGGGTATTAGGATCTTCAGTTGCATTCCCCCCAAACTGAACTGACTGTTGTATCATCTGAATCCAAGTTTTGATGTCACCCGCATTGGCTGGTAAGGGAGGAAGTACAATACATGAAATGAGTCTGTCAACCACCGGAATGGTTCTGTCTCGAATAGGAATTGGTGGTGCAACCTCCAAAGGTTCAGGTTCTATGTTAACAATTGCTTCTTGGCCTTCTCGCCTTTCCATTCTCAACTGTCTGATGGTTCTTTCAATCTCTGGGTCAAACGGTCGGAATTCAAAGCTTCTGGTTCATCTCATGAAGGATATGAGAACCTGAAACACAAGAAAACAAAAACAATAAGTAAAAAGAAATTAGATACTAGTAAAGATATCTAACCTCAAAACTAATAATAAAAGATAAATAAGTCCCCGGCAACGGCGCCAAAAACTTAACCGGTGTAATTACACGCGTATAACACAAGCGCACGTATCGTTCAAGTAGTATAAAAAGTATCGATCCCACGAGGACTTAATACCTAATTAATTAATTTAACTGAGGCTAAATGATTACTAGTATCTAACAGATTGTTTGATTTGATTTGAAATGACGATGATTCTAAATTTAAAAACAAGTAAATAAAATTGCGCAAAAGAATACTGAAGAAAAATTCAAATTTATAAAACTATCCAGGGTTGTGATTTATTCCAATTTTATATAAAAGATGAAGTGGTTATCTTATAGTTGGGTAATATATTGATTTATTAACCTGGATCACTAAATTATGTAAAAGCCTCTTCCGATGGTCAATTACAAATACCTAGTATAATCTAATTGAACCATATGTCTATGTCAATCATATTACCTAGATTCATTAAGATTAAGTTCCAATTATGGCTACCCCACCGACAGGTATATTCCTATCCTGTAAGGAAATCTATTAAAGGGTTATCTATCCTCAAGGAAGATCGTGGGCTATTGAGTCTAAGGTCTTAAACAAAAAATCCATTTTCCAAGTTCATTTTCAGTTTACCTAATCAATTTTATTAATGGCCAGTTAATTAAAAAGCATTAAAATTAAGACTCAATAAATAAATCTTTATATTACCCAAACTATAATTTAAACCCTTATAAACCGGTAATATTGGATTTCATCACAACCCCAGATATCTAATTTAGTTACGACACATAATTAGGGCTAATGAAATAAAAGATATAAAATTAAAATGCTGAAGAGTAATTGCGGTATAGTAAAGCTGAAAAGTAAATTAAAATAAATTAAATAATAAGGTAAAATGAATTAACTTCTACTATTTACTATTTAGATATCTCCCATAATAAACATATAAACTTGTGATAATTTACCAACCAGCCATATATGCGGTAACCTGATTAAGTCAAATTAAGTCCAACCAGCCATTAAAGCGGTAACAATAATTGTCCATAATCCAGCCATATAAGCGGAACCAAAATAAACCTGCCATATAAGCGGTAAGAAACTTAATTACCAATCGACCAATCTGGCGGTATCCTTATTTAGTCGGGTTTAACCAGATTAAAATGAATTACCAACCGGCCATTATAGCGGTATTCTTGTTAAGTCAAATTTTAAATAGTGAATATATTATAATTATAGGAGATTAATCTAAATAGCAATAATAAAAGCTTTACCTTTCACCCCAGCAAGGAGAATTACCTCCTCATTGCTTGAAAAATAAAAAATGCAAAAGTAAAGAAAGGAAAGGATTGTGCGTAAAAGTAAATTGCGGAAAGTAAAAACTAAAAAGTAAAGAAAAGAAAGTGCCAAAGCAGAAATTAATTACTGAAAGATGTAATAAATAAACAAGATACAATTTTTTTATTTATTCCTTAGGTAATTTCAAAGAAGAAAGTATGAATTTTACAAATGAAATGGCTTGATATTTATAGGCAAAATTTTATCTCCATCAAATCATCCACCAAATCCATAATTAATTGCTCCACTAATTGCTTCACTAATTGCTCCACCAAATCCATTATTATTGCTCCACTAATTTCTTATCATGTTTGGTAGTGATTTGATAATTTTTATTATTATTTATTAATTTATTTTTTTCTTTGAAAATGATTGAAAATGACTTTATAATTACACACAACACACTTCTGGATAGTTCATCAATTTCGGTCATGAAATCTTCAGAATTCGAAAGTATTTTGTCTTTCAAAGTTGTAAGTTTTTGAGTCTTCTTTAATCTGAAACTTGAATCAGCTCAATCCGATATCGGAGTAAAACGTTATGCCCAAAATACGATAGATGCGTAAAACTGGAATTTCCAAAACTGCACTTCGTTAAAAACGCCAAGTTTCCAATCTCCAAAATTAATATATCAAGTCCCATAATTGCCCTTATTTAACCCAAATTTCATCCTAAATGATTTCATTATGTCCCAATATTATTTTATCTGCAAAATAAAGTAAAACACATCAAAACGTTCATCAAACCCGAGAAACTAAACAAAATATTAAGTTAAAGGGGCGGTAAATATTGATATATTTTCCGCTCATCAATAGGTAATTAATTTTTTTCTCTGCCTTTATTCTTTTTCGTTCCTTATTCATTTTTGGGTTTTTTGGGTTTTTTGGTTTCTGTTGAAGTAGAAAGCCGAAACCCAGGTGATGAGAAGTATCTTGTTATAAGCTAGCTTTTGCTTAAAATATATGAAACCTATCACCTAATCATCATCTTGAATGAGATTAATTATTGGGTTCATTTTTTTCATCTCGAAGGAGATTAATTAATGGTAGGAGGAAAGTCAAGATCTCTATCAAGAATCTCTCGACACATTTCTTGCTCGATCCCACTTTTCATCTACCCAGCACTGACAGATCCCTTTATTATCTTATGATATTTCTTAAGTGATCACTGTTGGACAATTATGACCCATAGCGTCACTATTTGTACAGATCATGGTGTTGTTGTACAAATAAACTATGTGACAAAGGAGATTGCACTATTATCATTAGTGATTAGATCACTTAGATGTATAAATGATGAGAGGTCCCTATGATTTGTTCCTGGACAGAGAATGATATGAGACAGTATCAGTCCACGAAGGATAAATCATTAAATATCCCTAGTCAGAGTATTATCGAGATTGGACATCGATAAATACGTAAAAGACTAGTATTGTACTTGTGCGCGTTGTGAGGGCACAACTACATAGTTCTCATATATTTGGGTATTGGATACTCATGCAAGTGTAGTAGGAGGTTGTGTTTCACCGATGGTACGGAAAACAGCTTCGCTCTGGATAGACCCCCTTAGAATTCCATTGGTAGTATGACTATGTGTCTATGGAAGTCTGAAATCAGGGTAGGTGTATTTAGTCTTAACCTGAGACTTGCACCGCTAATACTTGCGACAATCATATACTTTGGTTGCGGTCGTCTAGGGCTTTAACAGGTTCTGTGTAAGCCAATGCTGGGTATATTGAGAATCGTAGTGTGTTGGGTGTGATGTCAAGACGGAAGTATCACTCCAGTCTTAGTGGAGATGATGGTCACGTAGGATACGGTATTAGTACTCTTAAATGCTGCAGCTATCGGGATAAAATGACAAGGTCAGGTTTATCCGATTATAGAGACTAGTTACCAAACATCCGACATGTGCTTCGTACGGGGCAGACACAATTCCAGCCCCAGGCCTAGTACGTGATCATCCGATACTGGACAGAAATACGCAATAGTACGTATACTACGCCTGATACAAATCCTTTATTCCTGTAAGGATATTTCCGAAGAATTAGGTAGGCATGGCGCTTTGCTAGAGGCCAACCTTGTCTTGTAAATTGGTAAAACGTAGTACGAGGTACTTACATGTTCGGATAGTTCGACGACCGAATTTACTGCCAATATATCCGGGGATCTCATGGGTCGCTTCCCAAAGATTCACCAATGACGTATGACTTGCACTTTAATTAATCTGGGATTAATTAGAAGAGAGAGAAAATTAATCTGGGATTAATTTCGGGATATTTTATCTAGGATAAAATATCAATAAAAGAGAGATAACGATTAATTTGGAATTAATCAGTAAATTAATATATTTGATATATTAAACGAAATTGGATTTCGACGCGGAATTAAAATTAGATTTTAATTCGGGCGAGCGAATTAATTTAGAATTAATTCGTAAGTGATGTGAATAGTAATTATGCTTGGCATGATTATTTAATTAAATTAGAGTTAATTATGTCGCAACGGAAAATCGTTAATTTGGAATTAGCGAACCCGAGCCCGAGATTCTTTGCGAGCGCATTCGCATTTCAAATTCGAGTGCGGCACGCAAGTCAAATCAAGCGTCAAATCATTAGTCACATCAAATGTCAAATCGCTAGTCACTTCAAGCGTCAAATCACTTGTCACTTTGAGTGATGTGACTTGACAACTTGAGTGATGTGACTTGACACTTGATGGATTTGACTTGATGTGGTTGGTGTGGCTTTTACTTTTTGAAAGCCAAATTAAAGTGAAATTCAATTGAAATTCACAAAAGTTTATAAGATACACTTAAAGCCAAAATGCAAATTCACTTCACACAATTTTTCTCTCTTTCCTCCCAACTCTTTCTTCTCTCTTTTCTACCTTCTATTCACGCCCAAGGGGCTGTGAAACTGCCCAATGTCGTGAGCAATGAGGGGAATAAGGAGATGATTTTGTTGCAAAATCGGAGGTGCTAGCACACTAAGAAGACATATGAAGGTGATAGGGAACTTTACCCACGAGCTGGGAATCATTTGACGAAGCTTGAAGCTTCAAATCATGTTCCAAAACTGAAAATGGAGGAGCATCTCACTGCCTCACTGTCGAACACCTTAGAGGGAAGAAAACAAAGTTTTGTTCGTCAAAGCGTCGCTCAACCGATCGATGTGAGTATTCCGCAACTTCCGTTGATTATATTCACATGTTATTTCATGCTTATAATTGATCTTAGGACCTTAATAGAAACCAACAATGGCATCTAGAGCAAGGTTTGAGCATGAAAAATTTAGGGCTTAAAATTTGGGTAAAATGAATTTGAGCATGATTTTATGAAATTGGATGATTGAGTATACTTAAATGTTGTTGAATTGAAGATTGATTGGATCAATTTCAAGAAAATATATTTGGAACAATTTTCCCCAATATTCTTATGTTAGTCGAATGGTCTAATGCCCTAATGTCTTGGATTTTTTGATTTTTGGTTCATTGGATGTGTTGGAAAACAATTGGGGATATTGTAGGCATTGCATTTTTGCATATCAGCCCGATGATGAGTCTTGTATGGAGACAACTACTTCTTTAGTCATGAAAGTCGCGGGAAACGGACGTTGGAAGGGTAAAGTTGGAAAATAGAATTTTTGTTGGATTTTATCTGAGTTGTTTAGCTTCGGCTGCTTGTTGGACTTCCGTTTTAAAGCTTACCTAAGGCCCAAAACCCAAACCAAACCCAAACCAAACCCATAATACCCAAGTCAAACCAAGCCATGCCCAAGGAGGGTGATTCACGCCCATATGCTTCTTATTTAGGTAAATAGATATTTAATCACATGTTTAAATCAAATAATATCCTTACCTAAATAAAAGAAATCAAATTAAATCCCTACCAAATCAAATCCAATCACAAATCCAATTAGGAGATCTATTACTTATTAAGAAGATGTCACCATCAATAGAAATCCTACTCCTAGTCGTATAAGGGAAACCTCCTCTCATTTGCCTATAAAAAGAGGCCTTCACCCCTCATTCACAACCCTAGCTCACATATCTCTCTCACAAGCCTAAGACCATCATCCTGTTGGACAAAATGACCCATAGCGTCACTATTTGCACAGATCATTGTGTTGTTGTAGCAAATTAACTATGTGACAAGGAAATTGAACTCTCATCATTTGTGATTAGATCACCTTAGATGTATAAATGAAGAGAGGTCCCTATGATTAGTTCCTGGATTGAGAATGATATGAGACAGTATCAATCCCCAAAGGATAATCATTAAATATCCCTAGCCGGAGTATTATCGCGAACTGGACATCGATAATGCAGAATAGGCTAGTATTGCACTTGTGCGCGTTGTGAGGGCACAACAGCATAGTTCTCATATATATAAGTATCGGATACTATGCAAGTGCGATAGGAGGTCGTGTTTCACCGATGGTACGGGAAACAGCTTCGCTCTGGATAGACCCCTCGGAATCCCATTGGTATTATGATATGTGTCTATGGGAGGCCGAAATCAAGGTAGGTGTGTATAGTCTTAACCTGAGACTTGCATCGCTAATACTTGCGACAATCGGTAGACTTTGGTCTTGGTGGTACATGGCTTTAACGGTTCTGAGTACACCACTTCTGGGTTTATCAGAGAGTCGTAGTGTATTGGGTGTGATGTCAAGACGGAAGTATCACTTCAGTCATAGTGGAGATGATGTCACGCAAGATACGGTACTAGTCTTGAGTATTGCGCAACCAATCGGGATATTGTGACCAGGTCATGAATATCCGATTATAGAGACTATGTTACCAGACATCCGATATGTGCTTCGGACGGGGCAGACACTTATCCAGCCCCAGCCCTAGCACGTGACTATCCGATACTGGACCGATATGCACAATACTTAGTATACTACGCTTGATACAGATCTATATATTCCTATAAGAATATTTCTGGAGAATTGGGTAGGCATGGCGCTTTGCTAGAAGCCAACCTCGTCTTGTAAATCGGTATAAACGTAGTACGAGGTACTTACATGTTCGGATAGTCCGACGACCGTATTTACTGCCAACATATCTGGAGATCTCATAGGTCACTTCCCAAAGATTCACCGATGATGTATGACTCGCACTTTAATTAATCTGGGATTAATTAGAAGAGAGAGAAAATTAATCTGGGATTAATTCGATGAGAGAGAAAATTAATCTGGGATTAATTACGGAGATATTTTATCTGGGATAAAATATTAATTAAAGAGATAGAACGATTAATTTGGAATTAATCGATAAAATAATATATCCGATATATTATATGAAATTGGATTTCGACGCGGAATTAAAATTATATTTTAATTCGGGCGAACGAATTAATTTGGAATTAATTCGTTAGCGACGTGAATAGTGATTTCGCTAGGCGTAATCATTTAATTACGACGCGACGGAAAATTCGTTAATTTGGAATTAGCGAACCCGAGCCCGAGAGTGATTGCGAGCGCATTCGTATTTTGAATCCGAGCGCGGCACGCAAGTCATATCAAGCGTCAAATCACTAGTCGCATCAATCGTCAAATCAATTGTCACTTTGAGTGATGTGATATGACATATCACTTTAATAAAGTGTAGAGATGTGATGTGAATAGTGATGTGAAGTGATTGAAAAGCACTTTTTGCTTTTTTTTGCTTTTGAATTTTGTTTTTGAAATTTAAAATGGTAAATGCTTTATTTATTTGGGAAATATAAAAGCATTTTACAATTTATTTTTCATTTTAACACTCTCTCTCTCCAAAAACGATTTTGGTCTTTGGAGCCAAAATTTCATCTTCTCCCTCTCACGGTTTAGAACCGTTTTCTTATCCTTTTTTTTTGGTTAGACCAATTAGAGAGATGCAAAGGAAGATGAGAGTGCTAGCACACACATGGGTTTTACATAGGTGATAGGGAAACGAATTTGCGAGCATGGAATCTCAAAGCTTGGAGCTTTAATGGAGGATGATCATGGCCGAATCTTGGAGGTGCTTCAACCATCAAAACCGACCACTCTACTCCCTTGGAAGTGCCTTGGCCGAACCTCCAACAAAGAAGAAAAGGACTTGTGTTCTTGATACATCAAATCCATTCAATGTGAGTTATGTTTCCGCCTTACTCCTTTGATGTATTCATGCGTTTTTTGTGCTTGATTTGTTGATTTTGGGACCGTATTTAGAACTCAACAATGGTATCTTGTGCTTTGATCAAGCATGAAAAAGTTAGGGTTAAAATTGGGGATAATCAATTGAAGCATGTTTGGTTTTAAATGGATGTTAAAGTATGCTTGTATGTTGATGAATTGAAGTTGTGCATGATCAATTTCATGAAATTGGATTGGATTCAATTTCCCCAAATTTTGGGCATGACAAATTGGGTAAAATCAATTGGAGCATGATTTGATTAAATTGATTGATTAAGAATGCTTAAATGATGTTGAATTAAAGATTGATTGGATCAATTTAAAGAAATTGTGTTTGGAACAAATTTCCCCAATTTTTTATGTTGGCATAAAGTAACAAATTTAGGTAAACTTGATTTTGAGCATGTTTGATGAAATGGATGATTTAGAATGCTTAAAGTATGTTTAATTGATGATTGATTGGATCAATTTGTTGAAAATATGTTTGGAACAAATTTCCCCAAATTGCTTATGATGGCCGAAATTAAAGAACCCTAAATGTCTTGGAATTTTTTGATTTTTGAACATTGGATGTGTTGGAAATCATTTGGGAACATGATTGAATGTCGATTGTGAAATTAATTGGATTAAATTCGAATCGGACATAAAATCCCCAAATTGCCTAGAGACTTTAAAGCATGTAAATTGGGTTTGATTTTAATAAATTGTGTTAGACACTATTTGATGTTGAAATGCATGATTAAGTATGCTAATTGATGTTTTAGAAATATTAATTAGGTGGTTAATTATGTATGACACTTAGGTTAATTAATTATGAAATTTGGAATTTTATAAGTTAATTAATTGGGCTTGTTTTTGGAAATTGGGCCTTATAAATTGTAATTGGGCTTTTGGGCTTTGTTGTACAAAGTTGGGTTTAGGCAAAATTGGTTGGATCCAATTAGGCCCAAAACCGCATCCATAAAGTCCAATTATAACTTAATGAACATTAATTATTTAATTGGGCCTAACGGGCCAAAATTAATTTAAAGGCTTATGGGGTAACTCCCGGATTGGATTTTGGTTATTTGGTTTGACCCGAGTTGACCAAAAGTCCACGCCTTAAGAAATTAATTAAAAGCCCATTGGACTTTAATTAAATAAACGTTTGACGTTAATTGGGCTTTGAGACCCATAACGATTGAATTTGGAATTTAAATCGTAGAAGGTTCGTTAATAAAAGTGTAATATTTAATTTGGAATTAAATAGTGAATTAGAATTAAATGCGTATTAAATTGGATTTAATTATGTAGTTTAATTTAATTCGAGAATTCGTACTTTGAGTACTTATTCGCAAAATGAGTTTGACTCAACAAAAATCAAATCGTTGTTTGAACATTGGATGATCACTATTATCAGATTAATTAATTGGATTAGATTGATTGATAACATGCTTGTATGAATACATGGTTGCGATGCGTGAATAATGTATATCAGATGGATATTAGTCGGGTGGGACAATTTTGGAAATTGTAATAAATTTGATTTATTAAATTGGACCTGCGTGTCCAGCCTTATCACCTATATACTCTTTGTATTCTCTTCTCACCTATTCCCCTCAATGTAAATGAGGTTTCTTTAGAAGTGTAGTGTAACAGGTAGAAGTAAATACATGTGCTAGTTTTGGAGAGAGAAAATGAGAGATTTGATCTAGGATCAATGTAAAGTATCCATCCGCATATCATTATTATTTTATTTAATGCGCTTTATTATGTGTTTAGAATGCATGTTTAAGGGTGTATGATGATGAGACCTTAACAAAGATAATAAATTGGTTGCCAATTGCACGCGAAAAACCCTCCCTCGCTCAATATCAAGTGTTTTTCCTTCCATTGAGTGATTCTTACTCAAGATCCGAGATTGGCATTGGTTGTTGGCCAAAGTCAAGCCCTTTGTCCGTCGAAGATGTGTTTGAATCACGAGAGTTTTGTTCCATATCGGTGTCTTGTCCAAGTTGTGGTTTGTTGGCCAAAGTCAAGACCACTTCTTGTCCATCGACATTGATTACGAAGCTTTCCATGGTCAATGGGTCGCGCTTGACTGGGATCACTAGGTTTGTTGTGCCAAAGCCAAGGCTTAGTTGATTCAGAGGAAAAAGGTTAGGTAATACATTGGATGTATTGGCATATATAAGATATATGTTTAGGATTTGGATATCCGCCTACTGGATCTTGGAATTGGATGGGATCCAATTGATCTTCGAGATCTACCTAGTTAATTATCATACAATTTGTTGGCCAAAGTCAAGATTGTGTGATATTTAACGGGATCCTAGCCCACTAGGAAACACGGTTTCCCGAGTACTCGACAGAGGGTTAGAGGCTCGACGAAAAATAGTGGGAGGCAAGAATTGAATTTGCAATACTCGTTCAATTACTCGCCATACGCGCTCATTCAAATTATTTCGTCGTATTATTAAATGTTAGTTGGACTAATATTTAAATTGTTGTTTTAATAAACAGTTGGACTGTATTATAGTTGATTATATATAATTGGATTATATTAATCAATATATTTGAATTAATTAATTTCAGTTTACAGTTGATTTTATAATTGGATTATAGTAATCAATGTAATTGAGGTTAATTAATTTGGATTATATTTGATTATATAGTTGGACTATTATAATCATTATAATAAATAGTACCACTAATCGTTGATTAAATAGTTGGACTATTGTAATCAAGATAAAATTGAAAAGTTGGATATTTAAAATATAATCTTGGGTTAAAATATTTTAAATTTTAATTTTCAAATTGGGAATAATTTCAAGATGATCTTAGAAATTAATAAGTTATTTTATTTGATAAAATAATGAATTATGCCTAAAGCCCGGAGTTAAGCGAATAAGTGGATATGAAATTTGGAATATTCATATAATGATAACTTTAGCCCTTAATCCATTAAGCTTGTCATAGTAGACTCCCTAATTTCTGAATCAGAATTAAGGATTAGGTCTTCTAGGAAGATAATAGGACAAATCCAAAGAAGGAATTGAAGACGAGCAAGGCCCTTACTTCAAATATGTTTGTGATAATTATGTTCACAACTAGTATTGAAATTGGGTTTTAAATACTTAGTGTGATACATAAATATGTACTGTTGTGCAGAATCTATTTTGAACAGGATACTGACTTCAGACGAGATTTCTCTGCGAATTGAAAACGGGACGATAGTCGCTGTTTTAACTGTAGATACCTAAGTTTAGGAACTGCCCTTCGGGTGTGTACTTAAATTAGGAAACTGTTAAAATGTAACTAGTTTGACTAGAAACATTATCTCTATATCGCGTATAACCCGCTGCGGGTGTACCTTTATATTCTAGAACACTAAAGTATTTTATTATATAAAGATGATATTGAGATAAACACATTAGATGTGAATAACAACATTTATATTTTGAATATAAATAATATCTCAAATACATAACATGACAAATAAATAGCTAAACTAATTTGATCAGTTAAGAAACTAATTGTGGCATTGTTGTCTGGGACACAATCAAACAAGACTCGTATATCCACACTTTCGAAGAGTGGGTACTTGGACTGTTTTGATTCCATTCAAATAAAGTCTACGAATCTAGTTTATTAAGCAAAGTGCTTAAAACACCTTTACTCGGTAAAAGTGGAAATGCCACCGATCTGTTAGCCTAGTTCATAGTGAAGCAAGTGGGCCCGTGTCTAGCTAGGCTAGAGGTGGATATGAATATTTCGTGACCTGTACGGATGTGGCATCGCGTTATGGTTGTGTGTTTCTTTTGAAACACAAATCGGAAACTTCGCAGTTTCGACACGAAATAGACAACAGATCAGCTAAAGTATTAAACCGTCAAGGTAAGACCGTAATGAAAATACTTAAGCAGTAAGTTTCTCGTATACTTGAAAGAGTATAGTATTCTTTCAATGAGGACTCCTCCCGGAACACGTCATTTTGACGGTGTGTCCGAACAGGATTAACCGAATTTTGTTAGACATAATAAGGTTAATCACGAGTCGCTTTGAGCTACCATTTCCTTCAACGGATAAGCTTTAAACAGTGCAAGAACTTATTTTGAATAAGGTTCCATAATAATCTGTTTGACAGATATCGTATTAGATATGAACGAGAAAGAAACCGGGTTTCTCATTCCAGACTATTTGGGTATGCTTGGCATATGTTTGGATGATACCAAACTAAAACCAAATATGATAAGTGCCAATTGTAGGTCATCCTAGGGATACCATAAGTATTGTAACTATACACCTCACAGAGAACAATTAGATTGTTGCTCACCATGCGGTTTTCCTAAGAGGAATACCGATATGCAGTGGTAAGTGAGAGGATAGTATAACTCGATGAAAATCGAGTAGTAGTAATTGTTCAAGGCATTGAATCTTAATGGAACAAATATAGTTGATCAAGGATGAAACTATACCATTAATCTTCGAATACACGAGAACAAAGGAAGTGATACGAGGTATCGACTCCCTATTATGACAAAGTGTCATGAGTCCGAAATGGATTCCATGTATATCAACCTGTTTGGATACTAGTTGATGTACCACATGGCATTGTGCCTACTGGTACTATATAAGTCTTCAAGGAAGACGTACATGGATGGAAATATACCAACGTATAAAGCTAGGCTTTTAACGGAAAGTTATCATTATCGACATTGTGTTGATTACGATTCAACCTTTTACCTATTGCCACGGTAGATCCATTTGGATGATGCTTGCTGATGCGAGCATAAGTTCTTGGAATTATCATTTTGATGCAATCATAATGGTGTATGATTCAATTCAAAATGAAAATGATTCTTGTGTAAATAAGGGAGGGTTAGTGGGAGCGCACTGACAGTGACTGTCCTATAAAATAATGATAATTTGTCATTTCTTGGAAATGATATTCCCATAAAATAAATGTCGGTGAAAGCTTGGCTTTCGAAATACTCTCTGTGGAACCGTACATTGAAAAATGTACAAGACCTGATGTATCATACGCTTTGAGCATATGGATTCACAAACAGGCTAATCCGAGTGATAGTCACTAGATTGATGTTAGGAACATCCGTTAATATCTTAGAGAACTAAGGATGCTGTCTTAGTCTATGGAGAAGGAGAGCTTGAAGTGACTGGGATCACTGTAGCAAGTTTCCTATAACCGATAAAGACGACTAAAAGTCTCAAACGGTACTATACAGTTTGAATAACGGTGCAGTGAGCTGGAAATCTTCCAAGCAAGATACAGTTACCGAATAAACAACACATGCGGGTTAATTGCAGCAGCTGAGGCAGCAATAGAAGTCATTTGGGTCGATACATATCTAATTAGATTAGATATAGTTCTGTTAGCAGCTGAGCTAGGCATCAGCACAGGCTAAAGAATTAATGGTCTCATCAACGACCCAGATACATACTTACATATTCATCTGATTCGTTCGGATCATACATCGTGGCAATGTGATGATCGAATAAATCGCATCAAGATGATAATCATGCAAATCCGCTGACGAAAGATTTTCTCAGCAGTTTGAGCCAACCGTACATAGTTCGGGTGTGGGACACTTGAGTGACTCGCTACGTGCCAAGTGGGAGATTATTGGACAAAATGACCCATAGCGTCACTATTTGCACAGATCATTGTGTTGTTGTAGCAAATTAACTATGTGACAAGGAAATTGCACTCTCATCATTTGTGATTAGATCACCTTAGATGTATAAATGAAGAGAGGTCCCTATGATTAGTTCCTGGATTGAGAATGATATGAGACAGTATCAATCCCTGAAGGATTAATCATTAAATATCCCTAACCGGAGTATTATCGAGACTGGACATCGATAATGCAGAATAGGCTAGTATTGCACTTGTGCGCGTTGTGAGGGCACAACGGCATAGTTCTCATATATATAAGTATCAGATACTTATGCAAGTGCGATAGGAGGTCGTGTTTCACCGATGGTACGGGAAACAGCTTCGCTCTGGATAGACCCCTCGGAATCCCATTGGTATTATGATATGTGTCTATGGGAGGCCGAAATCAAGGTAGGTGTGTATAGTCTTAACCTGAGACTTGCATCGCTAATACTTGCGACAATCGGTAGACTTTGGTCTTGGTGGTACATGGCTTTAACTGGTTCTGAGTACACCACTTCTGGGTTTATCAGAGAGTCGTAGTGTATTGGGTGTGATGTCAAGACGGAAGTATCACTTCAGTCATAGTGGAGATGATGTCACGCAGGATACGGTACTAGTGCTCTTGAGTGTTGCGCAACCAATCGGGATATTATGACCAGGTCATGAATATCCGATTATAGAGACTATGGTACCAGACATCCGATATGTGTTTCAGACGGGGCAGACACTTATCCAGCCCCAGCCCTAGCACGTGACTATCCGATACTGGACCGATATGCACAATACTTAGTATACTACGCTTGATACAGATCTATATATTCCTATAAGAATATTTCTGGAGAATTGGGTAGGCATGGCGCTTTGCTAGAAGCCAACCTCGTCTTGTAAATCGGTATAAACGTAGTACGAGGTACTTATGTGTTCGGATAGTCCGACGACCGTATTTACTGCCAACATAGTCGGAGATCTCATGGGTCGCTTCCCAAAGATTCACCGATGATGTATGACTCGCACTTTAATTAATCTGGGATTAATTAGAAGAGAGAGAAAATTAATCTGGGATTAATTCGATGAGAGAGAAAATTAATCTGGGATTAATTACGGAGATATTTTATCTGGTATAAAATATTAATTAAAGAGAGAGAACGATTAATTTGAATTAATCGATAAAATAATATATCCGATATATTATATGAAATTGGATTTCGACGCGGAATTAAAATTGGATTTTAATTCGGGCGAACGAATTAATTTGGAATTAATTCGTTAGCGATGTGAATAGTGATTTCGCTAGGCTTAATCATTTAATTACGACGCGACGGAAAATTCGTTAATTTGGAATTAGCGAACCCGAGCCCGAGAGTGATTGCGAGCGCATTCGTATTTTGAATCCGAGTGCGGCACGCAAGTCATATCAAGCGTCAAATCACTAGTCGCATCAATCGTCAAATCAATTGTCACTTTGAGTGATGTGATATGACATATCACTTTAATAAAGTGTTGAGATGTGATGTGAATAGTGATGTGAAGTGATTGAAAAGAACTTTTTGTTTTTGCTTTTGACTTTTGTTTTTGAAATTTAAAATGGTAAATGCTTTATTTATTTGGGAAATGTAAAAGCATTTTACAATTTATTTTTCATTTTAACACTCTCTCTCTCCAAAAACGATTTTGGTCTTTGGAGCCAAAATTTCATCTTCTCCCTCTCACGGTTTAGAACCGTTTTCTTCATCCTTTTTTTTTTGGTTAGACCGAATTAGAGAGATGCAAAGGAAGATGAAGAGTGCTAGCACACACATGGGTTTTACATAGGTGATAGGGAAACGAATTTGTGAGCATGGAATCTCAAAGCTTGGAGCTTTAATGGAGGATGATCATGGCCGAATCTTGGAGGTGCTTCAACCATCAAAACCGACCACTCTACTCCCTTGGAAGTGCCTTGGCCGAACCTCCAACAAAGAAGAAAAGGACTTGTGTTCTTGATGCATCAAATCCATTCAATGTGAGTTATGTTTCCGCCTTACTCCTTTGATGTATTCATGCGTTTTTTGTGCTTGATTTGTTGATTTTGGGACCTTATTTAGAACTCAACACATCCAAGCCCTCTTGTTCACGCCCAAAGTCCCCCTTCAAGCCTCCATTGCCGAATCATCAAGCCAAAGAACATCCCCCATTGCCGCCTCTCCCCTTCTCCCTTACACCCTTCACGCCCAAGCCTTAAACAAAGCCCCCCCTTTGCCGCACCTTAGCCACCATTCACAGCCCTTAAACAAGCCTTAAAACGGCCCCAAACACTGCCCCAAAGTCGCACAAACAGCCCCCACACGCAGCCCCCATTCAACGCCCAAAATAGCCCAGAAAACACTCACCGCACTGCACTTTTACTGCCACAAATCAGCCCACTGACCTGAACGTTTTTGCAGTGATTTTAGCCCTTAAAACAGTCCCCGAAACACCAAAAAACTGCACTAAAAAACTGCACAAGACCCCCCTAAAAAATCACCAAAAACCGCACCCTTTTAGCCTTCCAAATCACTCAAAACAGTCCACTAAATCACCAAAACAGTGACCTGAAACGCAGCAGCAAAACAGCAGCAAAACGGACTTAAAACAGCAGCCCGAGCATCAAAACAACGAGGAAAAACAGTGAGCAAACAAATCGGAAAAGTATCGGATCATTCGCCCTTCCAACGGACGTGTAACGCCATTTCTTGAGACGAAAAAAGAGGTTAGACCTGAGGGCACCCTTTTACTTATCTTCTTTCGTTTTATTTATTTATTTTTGATAAATAATTGCATGAGAGTCGTTTGAGGCATGATTTGATTATTGGATGAGCGGGATATGTGTTCCCTTTTATGGTATATCGGATGGAAACCCGGACGTAAATTCTATAGCCGATTCCGAATGGACGGTAATATGGTCTGCACTCGGGACACAATGCCACGTACCACTTAAGATACATGTATCTCGTCTCATCCAAATTCGTATTTGAGCATGTTGTAGTTCTAGGTTGTTTATTATTATTTTAAGCATGATTTAATTTAGTTTCGTTATTTAATTTTAAAGCATGATTATGTTCTTTTTATGCATGATGTTTAGTTTAGTTTACATTTATGCTTAAGTAATTGTTTGTTTACTTTGGTTTGATGGCTTAATATGTTCGATGTGTGATATCGTGTGTTTATTGTTTTAAGACTTGTTTTTAAGCATGCGAACTTAGATTAAGAGTTAGTTAGACGGAAGCATCTTAGATCTAAGTGACACTTGAACATGATTATTGATTAGATGCGGTTGATTTATTGCACGAATTATACCATCACAATGACATAAGTAAGGGACCGTTCCGAACCAAACGGTTAGAGGTTTTCCCTTGCGAGGGGTGAGTGCAGCCTTAAACCTTTGTCCCGGTTCACACCGGGTGGCGACTCCATTACTCTCCGGTTTAGTTCCCCGCGGACTATTCCGTACTCTCAACTAGGCCCTGAGTCTAGAACAGCATGTGTCGCCCAAGTTCTATGTCCTACAGTCTGGCGACTCCACTGGGGATAGAGAATCGGCCTCGAAATCATGTCTTGTGTTGTGTATAATTTGTGCATTAGTTGACCGTGTCTGTAGTGGGTTGAGGGGGTTAATCAAAGGCTTAGTTAAAGCTAGGTGGTGGTTGGGTGTCTTCCTTCATTCATTACCTTTCGAGGAAAAGCTGTGAAGGCACCTAGATGATCATTACCCGTAGCTTGTTGTGATAGACTAGTTTGGGGGACTCGTTGTTTATTCCTGTCACCCAGCGATAAGAGCCTAAGAGGCTAGGGTACTTAAGAGAGCCTCGCTCCACCCTCCCTCTGGGGAATCTACAATGGGAAGTCCATTCGACAGTCAGTCACACACCATTACTCGTTGGCACGTACCGTAAGGTATAAAAAAGGTGCGCTCACTTGGTCGTTTGAACCCTTGAGTGGGGAGTCCTAGTTGTGGGCAAACCTTCGTCAGCGAGAGCCTTTGTCCGCACCCCGTGAACCCACTCGTGAACCTTAGCCATAAATAACCCGTAGTTAGTCATCTTATAGTTACGCGTGGTGGGCCGCCGTCATTTGGATCCAGTTGGACCTTCTGTCAAAGGGAATGAACCTGTTGGGCCATTTAAACTGGGACAAGTTTGTGTCTTTTGACAGTTGGGCCAAAAGCTTCTAGAATGCCGGTGGGCCATTTTGTGAATAGGGCCTCTTATCATTTGAAGCCATTTAGCCATATCACCGCAAAGTGTAAACCTGTTGGGCCTTTTTCAACTGGAACAAGTTTGCACCGCGCGATAGTATGATTGAATATTTAAAAATGATAATGGGCCATGTAGTTTAAATTTTCTTTTTATAATTTTATATGTTACATACATCGCACACATATGCACTGACACGTGGCCTTAAAAGAGGCAACATAGATTCCCGTTGGGTTAGAGAAGAGGGGAGATTAGTCAAAAGACCTTCAGCGAATATGAGTGAATCCGTCAACGAGGGGTCTAGAATGGATCAGATGGAAGCTAACTTCGCCAAGATGACCGAACAACTGCAAGCTCTGACTGCTGCCATGTCTGGTATGGCCGTGCCCCGCACTGTGGGAGGATCTGAGAATGAGAGGCGGGAGAGCCCTCAAAATGGATTGAATGATGATGCTCCGGTATTTGATGATGATTTGGCTGACTATGTCGCTGGTAGGGTAGTTGGGACTCAGGCTGAAATGCAAAAGCTCCGGGATCAGATGGAGTCTGTCACCCGTAAGTTGAAGGGGAAACATGAGGATCTACTGGATTATGACTCAATGACTTTTGAGGAACAGTTGCCCGCGGAGTTCAAAATGCCTGACATCACGAAGTTCAATAGGAACGGGGACCCGAGGGTCCATTTGCGACAATATGTCTCAGTGATGAGTTCCGTTGGCCTATCTCAGCGCCAAGTCCAGAAGATGTTCGGAATGTCGCTCGAGGGAGCACTTGTGTGTTGGGGTTGGTGCTCAGAGCGCCAATCCGGACCGTATTTATGTCTGATTCATGAATACGAACATCCCCTTATTCCATAATATTACTTATTTATGGTTGCACCTCTTGTTCTTATATACATATCGATCTGATTACCATTGGATTGAAACTAAATGTGGTTTAATGATATGTATATATTAGACAAAGGCCCGATAATATATAATGCAGTACACAGTTACAAAGTAAGTTTGTAATTGACATTGGGAAGTGTTAACTGCTAAATGTGTATTATCAAATAAAGTTCCTGGTCAAGATTCACTAACACGGGTCGGTTAGTCAAATCTGTTGAGATCAGTACATGTCGTATATCGGGACTCGGTCTGATGGTTTATCCTAATGAACCATGAGTCTGCGGAGACTCGTGTAGACATGTAGGTGTTTATAATAGATAAACACTGAACGACTCACCGAAGATTCTTAATGGATGGTACGCCAACGTCAATAAGAATCTTCTCTGGTTGAGTAGCATAGTGGTCCTTCGACTTGAGACACCACTGTGGATGTATGAGATATCCTCCACACTTAGATGCCAGTCACGTCACCGATCTATTTAGATCAGACCTCCGCCTGTTCGTTGGGTGTGGACTGATCCTCAGGATATCCTGTGTGTGTCAAGATAGGATCCGTCAGTTCTGTGTACAGAGCATAGGTAGTCCATATATAATTAGCAGTTTGTTAAATCTGTGGCCACAGTAAACTTCGGAAGTAAGTCCGAAGTTATTTAGAGATGCTAATGATACGTAGAGACTTGAATAATACGACCGATAATACCTATAGAGATTTGACGTTTACATCTATATCTCTGGGATTATCCGGATACCTGTGACGGAGAGATTATACGTATGTAATGACCTCGACCTGTATGATTCAGCCTGATTATCCGTGATCGTCATAATTTACGGGTGGATAAATTATGCACACGAAATTGAATTTCTTGACGGATATGCCTGAATCTAGAGAGTCTCAATAATGAAATAAACTCGTTGAGCACTAGAGCAACACATATAAATAATATTGATTATTTATAAAGTCGTTTAAAGGTTAAACGCAAAAAACATGCTAAAAGGACCCGATAGTCCTTTCCTTAATTATTGTGTATTTACATTTAATACTTGATTAATTAAATACACATTAATTAATAGTCAAATTGAGATATTTGACTAATATCATAAATGTATATATGTATTTAATATTTAATGTAAATATAATACATATATTTAATATATTTGTATTTAATTAATTAATTAATTATTTAATTGTTTAATGATTAAATTAATTAAAATATAAATATCTTAAGATTTAGATATTTGTTTTTAAGGCTTAGTTGCCTTTGTTGACTTTAATAAACTATCTAATAAAGTTGTTTTTAGATATTTATGCAAGTTGATTTAATAATAAGTGAAATGAAATTGAAATTGCAAAAACTTGTATTTGGCTAGGTAATTTCGGCCAAGGCAAGTTTGGTACACATATATATTGTTTTCATTTCATTTCATTTGATAACCTAATACACTTTAAAGAAAAACTCCATTAATGGAAACAAAGGAAGCTTGTGAGAAAGAAAGAAGAAATCAAAGAAAGCTTGGATTTTAGTAAGTTTTTCCAACTTGCTATTAGAAAGGAAAATGTTCCTTAGGATCTAGGCTTTAACATATGATGTTCTTAGGTTATTTCTTTCTTTATTCTTTGTGTTTTTGATGATGGAACTTTTGGAGAAAGTGTAGAGCATGTGTGATGAAGGAAGCTTATGGCTATTGTAGTAATAAGTGTTCTTTTGTGGTTTTGGAAACCTTGTTGCTAATCTAGAGTTGTTGACCCACTCTTAGATGACCTAGATTTGATCTTGAGTTGTTTCATTGCGTTGAGACTTTGATTGGATGGAAGAAAGATGATTGAAGTGTTGGATTTAACCAATTTGGTCTAATTTGTCCAATTTGAAGAAATTGAAAAATTAGGGTTCATGACCAATTCCAAATTTGGGGATTTTCATTTATGTTGTGCATTTGGATGTGTATATGATGCATATAAAGTTTCATGTTCATTGGATTACATCTTGATGTGTTTTGATGCATGAAATGACAAAATGCACAAGTTGCCCACCTTTGGGAGGCATTCGGCCAAATGATGAAAAATGGGATTTTGTGTTGCCTTGGTGATTTGATGTTTTGAACATGCTAAGTTCATCTTAGAAATGATTTAGAATCATTCAAAATTAATTAGATCAATTTCGGACTAAAATGGAAAAAATACCAAGTGTAAGGGCAATTCGGTAAATTCAATTAAATATGATTTATTGAATTTTATTTCATGATTTGATTATTGGATAATTAAATAAATATGTTTATTTAATTAATCCGAAAAAAAATTTTGAAATCGGAAAATTTGATTTTCCACCGCTTCCGCTGCGTTACCGATATTCCCCCTAAAAACCCCAACAAAATGGTATCAGAGCGAGTCTGATTCTAGGCCTCCATAAATGATTAGCTTGTTTTTATTCAATGTTTAATCATGTTTTCTTGACTTTATACATGCATGTTATAATCTAATTTGATTAGATTTAGGGTGTATGACACTTAATGAATATCCCCGCTAAATAAGGTTTTAAGGTAACTAGTATTTGGAATACTTGTTTCTTGGTCCGTCTTGTCAATACGGTTTATAAATATCTTTTCGTTGACTACATCCGAGACCGTGCCTCTGCTGTGAGGATGTAGCTGATAGAAATTTATTTATGCTGGATTTATATTAGATAATAGATAAATTCAAACGAAAGCGGAATCCTGAACGTGCCCTAGCTGTCAGGGTTACGCAAGTAACTTGAGTTTATCATTGACAAGTTTAACCTTGGTACGTCTCCTTGTGGGTCTGCCTTCCAGCGACAACGAGAAACGACCAGACCGGAACCCAGGAATCACTAGTGAGTGATTGACAATGAGTTGTCTACCTGTGAATATACGTAGGCGAGACCGTGCCTTGCTGTGAGTCGAAATATATTCATGGGGTCCTCTTCCCATTATGGAATTCGATTTAATTATTGAATTCTCGTCTTTCCGTTGGGGATTACGGTATTACGTAAAATAATGGGAGGCACTGCTAAGTTTAAAATATTCCATAACTTAGGCAGTGTGTATTATTATGGAAATTGCCGCTTGTTCGTTTCCTTATTCTATTACTTTTATAGAATTGAACTTTTGATTACTGCATACATATTTTGATATGTTATATGACTTGACACTTGGTTGCAGTTTTTCTAGAATAGGTTCTAGATACTATTAGACTAGGGTATTATTAGATTAGTCTAAACCATCGGGAACTATTGTTCCGATTTTCTTCAAAAATCAAGATGGTAATGACTTAGTTTCTAAGTCATGATAGATAATCTAGATAGATATCCCTTTTAGGATATAATAATGTAGAGATAATAGTTTCTTATGCAGTAAGAATTGACTTGAATTAGTTCGTGTCACGAAATTCTTGACTGACATTAAGAAAGCCCCATTAGGTGTTTGTTTATCTAGTAATGATGTTTCTTAGTTTTAATAACCTATAGAGGCAATGTGTTTGACACAATTTGCTAATCAATTATTTGCAATTGTTGTGAATAGTTGAATGCAAATAGTAAAGCTAAAGAAAGGAGATGCGTATAGTTGTGTATAGAAAATATCGATTTTCACAATGCTACAACTATATGTATTGTATACCAGATCTCCCGTCTAGTTATTTGAAATATTAGTTAATGATTGTTTTTGATATTTGATATCATAACTTACGACTATTTGATAGTTACATGTTCTTTATAAACAATTGTTATATATATTTCAAAATATAACTGGTAGTGTCGTTAACGTAGAGATAAACATTAAGAAAAATTATTCGGTAAAGTAAACAATTTAGAATGGTGCTTTATGAGTTTAAATCACTTAAGCATTAGATGCTTATTCGTATGGTAAAGGATGGTTTGATACTAGATCATACCAAACATCCTTATCCGTTTAATGAATATTGTATTCAAGAAGGTGATTAAGATCTCGTTTAACCGATGATTTGTCATTAGACCACCAGATTTATTTTATTGATACATTGGATGTATGTAGTTTAATAAATTGTAATTGCTTAAGGTAGTTTTCTTTACTTCGTAACTTAGCTTATGACTTGTCATAACTTAGTTACGTGTTTCTAAAAGAACACATATTGAACGTCTTGATATGATCAAGAACTTTCTATATGTTCTGATGAAACGTAGATTGAACATTTTTGATTTATTCAAATATATTCAATCTAAAGTTTTTAGAGAACTTTATCCTCAAAATTCATTACATGTCTTTGAATTGTTCAAAGATCTTTGATACGATCAACCTTATGAATTTAAAGCAATTAGTTCTAAGGTTATTCAATGAATATGATTCATATTCAATATTATTCTTCCACGATTCCATCTTGATGGAATTGAGCAGTGGGAGTAATCGAATCTTATATGATTTGATTCGTTTGATATTGAATATTGTCGAATTAGTTTCAATACTCTTGGGGTTATGCTCCAATAACACTAATCCATCTCTGTAATTAATGTTCCATTATATTCTGCAGTTGCATATATGATATGTATAGGTAGAAAATTCGAATCTTGAAAAGTTTGAGATTTGAATATTTCTTTTATATAATAGTTATATAATGGAAATTACTTACACCTCGGGGGTATAAGTAAAAGTTTATCATTTATTCTGTTTAATAGAATATTGTATTCTATTTGATAGAATATCTGTCCTACGATCCTAAGTAATAAAATCGTTTTTTTTTTGGGTGTAACATCGGATGTTAACAATTGTAGAAAAGACTTGACTTAATGAAGTCAAATGTGAGAATGATAAATTATAAATGGAACTACGTAATTAATAAGATGAAACAACCCTTATACATCTTCTACATAAGTTTAATAGGATATCAGAATCATTTACGAGTATTTGATACTTAATGATTTTGTTGTTTTCTTACCGAAGAAAATTATCCTATAACTTATAATAGAAACGATATTTAATATCGATTCTAGAAGTTCACCATTGAACCATAGATCTAAGATTGTTCATAGCTTATTACGATCAAGTTTTGAACTTGATTAAGCTTTCATTATGAATTAGTTCATGATTTGTGCTAATTGTTTGCGCAGCGAAAGCAATGTGAGCTTGTTAAAGGTTTAACCTTTGCAATATGACAGTGAGAAAAGTTATACTCAGCAATCTATTGTAGATTCTAAGGAAACTTGTCTCTAGTCACACTAATTGAACAATTTAAGATCTGTGGGTTAATGTTGATATTAAACTGTACTTTTTAGCTAAAGAATGCAAAGTGGCATTTTCTGAATGACTTATTCAAATAAGAAATCAGTTGTGATTTCTTTGTTTGAAGAGTTCATTCTGGAAAGGCCCTAGAGTTTGTGTTCTGCTGAGATCGCAGTTTAGTGTGCTAGCTTATAGAGCCTGTTGTAGACTCTGATAAGTCTTCTGGAAATCCGTATTCTCTATTTTTGATATCAGTTAGATTGTCTGATCTTATCAAAGTATGGAGAATACATATGTCACGAAGGGTTAGTGGGAGCATACAAATTACTTTATAGTGTTATATATCCTAACAATATTATCATTATTATAGTAATAATGAGATGTTTGTAAGGTAAAAGATTTACCTAAGTCTTCTTTACTCCGTGAAAGCAGTGGGAGTAGTCTTTGTTATATTTGATATAAAGTTTTATATATGATATAAAACTTGGAGACTTATGAGATACTCCTATTATTCGTACATTAGATATGATCTAATAAAGGACATAGCTAGGCTATCTGTATGACAGTTAGTATAACTGTTTGATAGTTAATGTGTGTCTTGTATATCGTATTCATCTTTCGTAAATGATGATTCCTTTTTAGAAAGAGATATTGATTAGAATGTCTAATCAATCTTATGTATCATTTGATGATGACATAATGAATACTTTATTATGTGCGATTAAAGATATCAATTTAATCAAAATTGATATGAGTTATTTTGGTATCCAATAGACCATATGATGGATCTTGAAACACGTTCTTTGTGATCTTTGAGATATTAAGAACGAGTTTCTGATTCATGGAGAATACTATCTGCGACCATTAGGGTCATATTAGTTTTGAGACTAATTATGACGTTAGACAGTCTACGTCATAAAGAGTCACAAAAGATGCAGTATGAGTGTCACGAAGGATTCTACTTTTCAGTGGAATTAGATGCAACTTATTAAGTATTGACTTATGAAGTTGCAAAGTGACCTTATAAATTAGAAGTTTTATATTTGTGTTGTGCTTGCGGTTGTCCCCATAGTATTTTGGATTTGATCCCTAAATACTTGGACAACTTAGTAGTTGTAGCACAATACCGATGTAGCATTAGAGTCATATTAATGTATAATCTAGATTATACAAAATATGAACAATACTGACTATGGGAAACGATGGAGTTTGTTTGACAAACTCAATGATTCATAGCGGACTTGTTTCTTACCTCTTAAGTACTGGTGAGCTTTTAAGGGCCATGTGCATATGATACACATTGAGACGTGTATATGATACCGTGGATTGGCACTAGAGCAAGTGGGAGAAATTGTTGGGGTTGGTGCATAGCGCCAATCCGGACCGTATTTATATCTGATTCATGAATACGAACATCCCCTTATTTCCAATATTACTTATTTATGGTTGCACCTCTTGTTCTTATATACATATTCGATCTGATTACCATTGGATTGAAACTAAATGTGGTTTAGTGATATGTATATATTAGACAAAGGCCCGATAATATATAATGCAGTACACAGTTACAAAGTAAGTTTGTAATTGACATTGGGAAGTTAACTGCTAAATGTGTATTATCAAATAAAGTTCCTGGTCAAGATTCACTAACACGGGTCGGTAGTCAAATCTGTTGAGACCAGTACATGTCGTATATCGGGACTCGGTCTGATGGTTTATCCTAATAAACCATGAGTCTGCGGAGACTCGTTTAGACATGTAGGTGTTTATAATAGATAAACACTGAACGACTCACCGAAGATTCTTAATGGATGGTACGCCAACGTCAATAAGAATCTTCTCTGGTTGAGTAGCATAGTGGTCCTTCGACTTGAGACACCACTGTGGATGTATGAGATATCCTCCACACTTAGATGCCAGTCACGTCACCGATCTATTTAGATCAGACCTCCGCCTGTTCGTTGGGTGTGGACTGATCCTCAGGATATCCTGTGTGTGTCAAGATAGGATCCGTCAGTTCTGTGTACAGAGCATAGGTAGTCCATATATAATTAGCAGTTTGTTAAATCTGTGGCCACAGTAAACTTCGGAAGTAAGTTCCGAATGTTATTTAGAGATTGCTAATGAAGACGTCGACGGGATAATACCTATAGAGATTTGACGTTTACATCTATATCTCTGGGATTATCCGGATACCTGTGACGGAGAGATTATACGTATGCAATGACCTCGACCTGTATGATTCAGCCTGATTATCCGTGATCGTCATAATTTACGGGTGGATAAATTATGCACACGAAATTGGATTTCGTGACGGATATGCCTGAATCTAGAGAGTCTCAATAATGAAATAAACTCGTTGAGCACTAGAGCAACACATATAAATAATATTGATTATTTATAAAGTCGTTTAAAGGTTAAACGCAAAAAACATGCTAAAAGGACCCGATAGTCCTTTCCTTAATTATTGTGTATTTACATTTAATACTTGATTAATTTAAATACACATTAATTATAGTCAAATTGAGATATTTGACTAATATCATAAATGTATATATGTATTTAATATTTAATGTAAATATAATACATATATTTAATATATTTGTATTTAATTAATTAATTAATTATTTAATTGTTTAATGATTAAATTAATTAAAATATAAATATCTTAAGATTTAGATATTTGTTTTAAAGGCTTAGTTGCCTTTGTTGACTTTAATAAAATATCTAATAAAGTTGTTTTTAGATATTTATGCAAGTTGATTTAATAATAAGTGAAATGAAATTGAAATTGCAAAAACTTGTATTTGGCTAGGTAATTTCGGCCAAGGCAAGTTTTGTACACATATATATTGTTTTCATTTCATTTCATTTGATAACCTAATACACTTTAAAGAAAAACTCCATTAATGGAAACAAAGGAAGCTTGTGAGAAAGAAAGAAGAAATCAAAGAAAGCTTGGATTTTAGTAAGTTTTTCCAACTTGCTATTAGAAAGGAAAATGTTCCTTAGGATCTAGGCTTTAACATATGATGTTCTTAGGTTATTTCTTTCTTTATTCTTTGTGTTTTTGATGATGGAACTTTTGGAGAAAGTGTAGAGCATGTGTGATGAAGGAAGCTTATGGCTATTGTAGTAATAAGTGTTCTTTTGTGGTTTTGGAAACCTTGTTGCTAATCTAGAGTTGTTGACCCACTCTTAGATGACCTAGATTTGATCTTGAGTTGTTTCATTGTGTTGAGACTTTGATTGGATGGAAGAAAGATGATTGAAGTGTTGGATTTAACCAATTTGGTCTAATTTGTCCAATTTGAAGAAATTGAAAAATTAGGGTTCATGACCAATGCCAAATTTGGGGCTTTTCATTTATGTTGTGCATTTGGATGTGTATATGATGCATATAAAGTTTCAAGTTCATTGGATTACATCTTGATGTGTTTTGATGCATGAAATGACAAAATGCACAAGTTGCCCACCTTTGGGAGGCATTCGGCCAAATGGTGAAAAATGGGATTTTGTGTTGCCTTGGTGTTTTGAACATGCTAAGTTCATCTTAGAAATGATTTAGAATCATTCAAAATTGATTAGATCAATTTCGGACTAAAATGGACAAAATATCAAGTGTAAGGTAATTCGGTAAATTCACTTAAATATGATTTATTGAATTTTTTTTCATGATTTGATTATTGGATAATTAAATAAATATGTTTATTTAATTAATCCGAAAAAAAATTTTGAAATCGGAAAATTTGATTTTCCACCGCTTCCGCTGCGTTACCGATATTCCCCCTAAAAACCCCAACACTGTGGTTTGGTATCATAGCCTTGAGAAGAAGGTTAAAGAAGACTAGAGGGAGTTGGCTGATGCCTTCTTGAAGCAGTATATGACGGACTTAGAGATCGACCTGTCGTTCCGCGACTTGGAGAATACTAAGCAGAAGCCTGAGGAGAGCTTTAAGGAGTATGTTGACCGCTGGAGAAGCCAACTCTTAAAGATGCAGACCATGCCTTCCGAGAAGGATCAGATCAAGATGATCATCAAGGGGACTAAACCCTCGATCTATAGTAAACTGAGGAGAATGACTTCGATGATTGCGGATTTCCGCCAATTGAGAGAAACCGTAATGGATATTGAAGAGGAGGAGGCTGAGAACAGAAAGTTCTATAGTTTGAACATGAGGACTGTCGGAGGATCCTCAGGAGCTAAGCCTGTTACTGCGGAGATTGCAGCCATAAAGAATAGGCGCTTTTCTAACTTGGGTAGACCTTTTTCCAAGGTACTAGAGAAGCTACTGAGGCAAGGGCTGTTAAAACCCCTCGAACCAAAACCACTACCAAATCCTCCCCCATCAAACCTAAACATGAGCCGCTTCTGCCATTTCCACCAACAGCATGGTCATGACACCGATAATTGTGCCCGGCTTCACCACGAAGTCCAAGACCTAATAGACTCCCACAAAATCCCCGACCCTGAAAAAGAACAACCAAACACTCACCGCAATCCTCTACCCAATTATCACTTTGTTCCCCCACCTATCTACATGATCAACTCTGGCCTACCAGAGGACCTTGTCCTCCAAACCCTTGACCAAACAGCATTTTACCTCGGCATTTGGGACAGTAATAGTGAAGATGAGGCGGAGCAGAAGAAGGATTTCTGGGAAGACTTCTCAAGTGGGGGTGAGGAAGAAGAAGTGAAAGGCATGACCCGAAGTGGACGCTTTTAAGCGAAAGGCATGACCCGGAGTGGACGCTTTTACAATGATGCTACGGAGAAAGAGAAGGGAAAGGAAGTCCTGGAGGAAGGTCGTGAGGTAACCGAGAATACTGAGAAAGCCGAGGGTGGTATAGTGCTGCAGCAGTTGAAGAAGACTCGGGCACATCTAAGCATCTGGGAATTATTGTGTGCATCCGGAGAACACCGGTGGGCTATGGTGGAAGCCTTGAGTAAAATAGTAATACCGGAAGACGCTAATCCAACCATGTTTATGGGTTCAGGGCAGAAGGAAGTCGTACTAATAACCTTCTCTGATGAAGAGCTCCAGGCTGAAGGGAGAAACCACAACAGGCCTTTGTTCATCCGAGCTGAGGTAAGGGGCAAGAAAAATTCTTGTGTGATGGTGGATGATGGCTCTTCCATCAATGTGTGCCCATTGAAAATTCTAGCGAGGCTGGGTATTAAGCCAACTGAGTTGAGTCCTTCCAACATGACTATCAAAGCCTATGATGATAGCAAGCGAGGAGTCGAAGGTACTTTTACCGCAATAGTCAAGGTTGGTCCAGTTGAGGATGAAGTAGAGTTCACTGTGCTGGACATCCCAGCCACTTTTGCCTTATTATTGGGAAGGCCCTGGTTCCATAAGCTTAGGGGTGTGCCATCTACTCTGCATCAGATGATCAAGTTCCCTTATGACGGGAAAATCGTCACTATCCGAGCCGAGGTGGATAATGCTGTAGCCGCTTTGGAAATACAACCTTTCCCAAGGTTCCAAGTGTCGGTGACTTTTGAGGATTGGGTGGATCCCAAGGTAGCCCGAATTATGGAGAAGATGAAATTCGAGCCGGGCCAAGGCTCAACACTGCCAGATTTCAAAAGGCAGAACACTCGAAAAGGTTTGGGATATCATTCTGATGAGGACAAGCCCAATGTCAAAAAGAAAGGGCTGAAGCTGATGGAGTGCTTTGTTAAGGCCTCAGGGTATCAAGGAGAACCCGAACCGGTGGAAGTCAACGGGGTTGTGGTACCCGAATTCGAGATTTTCCAAGATATGCTTGGTGAAAAACCGCTGGCAGGAGAAGTTGCAAAGAAAGAGGATGAGAAGTGGGAGGAAGAACTTATGAAGCTGGAGACCCTAACACTCGGGAAGAAAAGAAGCCTGAGATAGATCCTGTTGTAGAGGGAGAAATATCTTTAGAAGATGAGGATATTTTCCTTCCAGATTTGTTTAAGTGTACTCATTTTGTTGTTGGAAATAAAGACAATAATTCTGCTTACTTGACTGAGTCTCCGCTTTCTAACTTGCATGATTTAAGCATATTTGATATCAACTCTGTCAAAACGAACGCATTCAACCTTGGTACGCCTGAGAGCCCCAAGGAAATCTTGATTGCGAGTGAAGTTACCGCCGAAGAACGGAGAAACTTAGAAGAGATATTGGTTAAATATGCCAAAGTGTTCGCTTGGTCTTATGAGGATATGCCTGGGGTAGATAGAAGTATTGCCTAGTATGTGATACCAACATATCCGAACATGAGGCCTGTAAAGCAGAAACTCCGAAGGATGAGACCCGAATGGGCCGAGAAGGTCAGAGAGGAGGTCAAGAAGCAAATAGATGTGGGATTCTTGGAAGTAGTGAAATACCCCGAGTGGTTGGCCAACATCGTGCCTGTACCGAAGAAAGACGGCAAAGTCAGGATGTGTGTCGACTAAAGAGATCTCAACAAGGCATGCCCAAATGATGACTTTCCTTTGCCGCATATTGATGTGCTTATGGACAGTGCAGCATTGTCTTCCATGTACTCATTTGCGGATGGGTTTTCAGAATACAACCAAGTGCTTATGGCCGAAGAAGATAAGCACAAGACCGCCTTTGTTACAGAATGGGGTACTTACTGCTACAAGGTGATGCCGTTTGGGCTTAAGAATGCCGGAGCCACATATCAGCGGATGGCCACTACTTTGTTTCATGACCTCATGCATAAGGAGATTGAGGTGTATGTGGATGACATGATGGTCAAGTCTGAAACGAGGGAGGGGCACATAGAAGCGTTGGAAAAATTCCTTGAACGAGTGGATAAGTACAACTTGTGGTTGAATCCCAAGGAGTGTGTTTTCGGAGTAACATCAGGAAAGCTGCTCGGCCATACAGTTGGAATGGGCGGAATAGAAGTGGATCCCGAGAAGATTAAGGCTATTACTGAGATGCCGACACCAAAGGCAGAGAAAGAAGTCAGGGCCTTCCTAGGGAAAATCCAGTATATTAGTCATTTCATCGCTAAGTTGACATCGGCGTGTGAGCCCATCTTCAAGTTGTTGAGGAAAGACCAACCGGTAAAATGGAACGAGCAGTGTCAGGAAGCATTTGACAGAATAAGGGAATATTTGGTGAAACCTCATGTGTTGAAAACTCCGAGACAGGGTCAGCCTTTGGTACTTTATTTGGCTATTGAACCTGAAGCGCTGGGGGCGATGATGGTACAAGCCGATGAGACAGGAGTAGAGCATGCTGTCTATTACCTCAGTAAGAAGCTGCTTCCATACGAAGCTCGCTATCAGAAAGTGGAGAAGATTTGTCTAGCAGTAGTATGGGCATCCAAGAAGTTGCCCCACTACTTCCAGTCTTACAAGTTCCAAGTGGTCGCAAAGGAGAATCCTTTGAAGTACTTGCACTCGGTACCCTCGCTGGTTGGGAAGTTGGGCAGATGGTTAGTGCTGCTGACTGAATTTGACATCGAATACCTCACCTCCAAGGTAATCAAAGGGCGAGCCGTGGCAGAATTCATGGCCTTGCAACCTATTGAAGGGGATCAGTACAAGTTTGAGTTCCCCGATGAAGAAATCCAAGCTATTGCAGTTCAAGGATGTAAGATGTAATCTGACGGAGCAGTGAACTACAAAGGAGCTGGAATCAGGATTGTAATAGTCACCCATGAAGGAGAAACTTTACCTATGGCCAAGAGGTTGACATTCGGAGTGACTAACAACATGGCTGAGTATGAAGCATGTGCATTCGGATTGACTGCACTGATAGCCTTGAGGGCTAGGAATGTTGAAGTTTTCGGAGACTCGATGTTGGTGATCCGGCAGATGCAAGGAGAATGGGAACTGAAAGAAGAACGGTTGAAGCCATACTTGTTACATCTCAGAAGTCTGGCACAGACTATCCCCGATTGTAAATTTCAGCATTTGCCGAGAGAGGAGAATCAGATGGCAGATGCATTGGCAACACTGGTCGCAACTTGGGAAAATCCAGAGAAACTGGTGATGAGACCGCTTGTGTTGACAACGGCAAGCAAGCCAGTCTATGAGATAGGTAGAATCGTGGAAGTAGAGGTCGACGATGGGAAACCTTGGTATTGTGACGTACAATGGTATTTGGAGCGTGGGGAATTCCCAGAGGAAGCAAGTAGAAAAGACCGAGTGGCCATTCAGAAGTTAGCCTCTCAGTATGTGAGTCTGAAGGGAGAGCTCTACAAGAGGCAGGACAATTGTATTCAGCTGAAATGTTTAAGAAAGGAAGAAGCTCAAAGGATAATGGAAGAAGTGCACGCTGGTGTATGTGGACCACATATGAACGGATTGAACTTGTCCCGCAAGATTGTGAGACAAGGCTTTTACTAGTCAACCATGGAAGCTGACTGCGCGAAGCTGGTAAAGCACTGTCATGACTGTCAAGCACACGACAATTTGAATCGTCTGCCGCATACAGAGTTGCACGGGCTGTCAGAGCCATGGCCTTTCTCAGCTTGGGGAATAGATATGATCGGAGAGATTCGACCGAATGCATCAAATGGGCATCGCTTTATAGTAGTGGCCGTAGACTACTTCTCAAAGTGGGTAGAAGCTGAATCTTTCCGAAATGTTACAGCAAAGTAGATGGCGAAGTTTATAGTTTGGAATCTCATTTGCCGGTATGGTATGCCGCACCATGTGGTCACGGATAATGGGGTCCAATTTCAAGGAGAAACCAAGGCGATGCTACAGAAGTATGGAATCGGCCATCACAAGTCCTCACCATACAGGCCGCAGGCTAATGGGGCAGTCGAGGCAGCCAACAAGACGATAAAGACGATCTTGGCAAAGATGACTGAGAATTACAAGGACTGGGCTGACAAGCTACCATACGCCTTGTGGGGATATTGAACATCGGTTAGAACAGCAACAGGAGCCACGCCGTATTCTTTGGTTTATGGAATGGAAGCGGTACTGCCGGTGGACGTTGAGATACAGTCCATGCGGGTGTTAGCAGAAGCCGAATTGCCTGAACAAGAGTGGACCTCGCAAAGGTTTGAACAGTTGGCTCTGATGGATGAGAAGAGGATGAAGTCCTTACATCACATGCAGATTAATCAGAAGAGGCTGGCTCGAGCGTTCAATAAGAAGGTGCGTCCTACCAAGATCAAGTAAGGTGATTTGGTACTCAAGTAATCGAAGCAGTCGACGACAGACCCAAGAGGGAAGTTCAGGCTGAATTGGGAAGGACCATACATCGTTCAGAAGGTAATGGGAAATGGAGCAGTGAGACTGTCGGACTTGGAAGGGAATGAGTTCACAGAGCCGATCAACGTTGACAGATTGAAACTGTATTTTGCCTGAGGGACAGAAGACTAAATAGTCACCCGCAGAAGACCTAACCCGACGGGATAAAGAAAACTCATGCATGCATCCATACATGTAACCCATTATTGCATTTTTTTTGTGTGTTTTGTGTTTTGTATTCACAGGTTTCGAAGACAGAAAAGTGACAACGGCAAAGACAAGCCAATCAGAAATAGCGAAAGCACTGTATTGAATTTGGGTAGAAATCCTAGGGCTGAGGTCCATATCGTTGTTAAGATTCAGATGGTAATCTGAGGGTTGAGGCCCATTTTGAGTTTGAGTGTCGGGTATGGATCCCGGGGGCGAAGCCCACATTGAGGAAGAATTTCTTGGAGTAAGTGAAAAAAAAAATGAGTGAGAGAGAAATCTTTGATGGGTAAACATATGTCCAGTGATGACATTATGTGCTGTAGGGAGAAGCCTTAGAAACGAGAAGTACGAGACGCGCTCTTATCTGATATTCGGAATGGATTGATCTCGGCTAGACTCATAAAGCACTTGGTAAAGGTATCTCAACAGTAGAAGCCCGAGCGGTGATGATGAGGTGGCTAGTTGAAGAGATGGTGGATCGGTGAATGACCGTTTGCCTGGATGTCCACACTGATTTTCCTTGCTACGATACATGATATGGTTGGAAAACAAAGAAAGAAAAGTCTCTGTAATGAAAAGAAAAATAGAACGCCTATAACCAATAAGCGTAAAGCTACCCATGGACGAGTATTAGGACCACCATGAGGAGAAATGCTACCTTAAAGGGTAGGTGTGTCAAGAAAAAAAAGAAAAGAAAAAAGAGAGACAGAAAAAAGAGAAGTCCAAAATGAAAAGAAAGAGACGATGCAATAAAAGAAGACCATATCATGTTGAGTATGCTATAGTAATCACAGACGTGACCCAGACATCCAGGTTGGTTAGACCCACTGGTCCGATTCTCCGAAGCGAAATCATCGAATTGGCTGACTTAAGGAATAAGCTGCGAAAGAGCCTTAGCACACACACACACTAGGAGTCTAGTTCAGATCACCCGTTTAGAGGATTGGGTTTGAGCATGTCAGGTACTTTGAAGATTCTTTGACTTTGACGCGAAGCACCCGTTGAGGACAAAAATATGTTTAGCTATCAAGATTATCTCGAAGAGAGGCACTACAGTGTGTTGGAAAATAGTATCAGCAATAATTTCTGCGGGTATGGCATTCTAGGGGCGAGGCCCACATCAGTTCAGTATTAGTTCTGCCGGGTATGGCATTCTGGGGGCGAGGCCCACATCAGTTCAATATCAGTTCTGCCGGGTATGGTATTCTGGGAGCGAGGCCCACATCAGTTCAGTATAGTTCTCCCGGGTATGACATTCTGGGGGCGAGGCCCACATCAGTTCAGTATCAGTTCTGCCGGGTAGGGCATGCTGGGGGCGAAGCCCACATCAGTTCAGCATCAGATTAGCCAGGTAGACACTCCGGGTATGGAGACATCAGATCAGCCAGGTACGACACTCCGGGTATGGAGATATCAACCGCGACACCCTAGCTACGGGGTTAGTATTCAGACACTTGTGGCTCTCTAGGTACGGAGAAGTCACCGCGACACCCTAGGTACGGGTTTAGCATCCAGACTTATGGCTCTCTAGGTACGGAGATGTCACCGCGACACCCTAGGTACGGGGTTAACATCCAGACTTTGTGGCACTCTAGGTACGGAGTCATCACCGTGACACCCTAGATACGGGGTTAGCATTCAGACACTTGTGGCTCTCTAGGTACGGAGACGTCACAGCGACACCCTAGGTACGGGGTTAGCGTCCAGACTTGTGGCTCTCTAGGTACGGAGACGTCACCGCGACACCCTAGGTACGGGGTTAGCATCCAGACTTTGTGGCACTCTAGATAGGGAGTCGTCACCACGACACCCTAGGTACGGGGTTAGCATCCAGACTTTGTGGCACTTTAGGTACGGAGTTGTAACCGCGACACCCTAGGTACGGGGTTAGCGTTCAGACACTTGTGGCTCTCTAGGTACGGAGACATCACCGCGACACCCTATGTACGGGGTTAGTATCCAGACTTTATGGCACTCTAGGTACGGAGTCGTCACCGCGACACCCTAGGTACGGGGTTAGCATTCAGACACTTGTGGCTCTCTAGGTACGGAGACGTCACCGCGACACCCTAGGTACGAGGTTAGCATTCAGACACTTGTGGCTCTCTAGGTACGGAGACGTCACCGCGACACCCTAGGTACGGGGTTAGCACTCAGACAACAACAACACCACTACGGCACTCTAGGTACGTTGATGCAATCGCGACACCCTAGGTACGGGGTTAGCACTATCAACTCAACACAGCAGGCGAACCATGTGGCAGCTGGCGAGCCAGGTAAGTAAAAATGCATTGCACGTACTTTGATAGGATTGTCATTGTCACACACTGCACAAGTCCCATCAAAGTGGGGGCGACTGTAGGCATTACATTTTTGCATATCAGCCCGATGATGAGTCTCGTATGGAGACAACTACTTCTTTAGTCATGAAAGTCGCGGGAAACGGACGTTGGAAGGGTAAAGTTGGAAAATAGAATTTTTGTGGATTTTATCTGAGTTGTTTAGCTTCGGCTGCTTGTTGGACTTCCGTTTTAAAGCTTACCTAAGGCCCAAAACCCAAACCAAACCCAAACCAAACCCAAAATACCCAAGTCAAACCAAGCCCATGCCCAAGGAGGGTGATTCACGCCCATATGCTTCTTATTTAGGTAAATAGATATTTATCACATGTTTAAATAAATAATATCCTTACATAAATAAAAGAAATCAAAAAAATCCCTACCAAATCAAATCCAATCACAAATCCAAATTAGGAGATCTATTACTTATTAAGAAGATGTCACCATCAATAGAAATCCTACTCCTAGTCGTATAAGGGAAACCTCCTCTCATTTGCCTATAAAAAGAGGCCTTCACCCCCCATTCACAACCCTAGCTCACATATCTCTCTCACACGCCTAAGACCATCATCCAAGCCCTCTTGTTCACGCCCAAAGTCCCCCTTCAAGCCTCCATTGCCGAATCATCAAGCCGAAGAACATCCCTCATTGCCGCCTCTCCCCTTATCCCTTACACCCTTCACGCCCAAGCCTTAAACAAAGCCCCCCCTTTGCCGCACCTTAGCCACCACTCACAGCCCTTAAACAAGCCTTAAAACGGCCCCAAACACTGCCCCAAAGTCGCACATACAGCCCCCACACGCAGCCCCCATTCAACGCCCAAAATAGCCCAGAAAACACTCACCGCACTGCACTTTTACTGCCACAAATCAGCCCACTGACCTGAACGTTTTTGCAGTGATTTTAGCCCTTAAAACAGTCCCCGAAACACCAAAAAACTGCACTAAAAAACTGCACAAGACCCCCCTAAAAAATCACCAAAAACCGCACCCTTTTAGCCTTCCAAATCACTCAAAACAGTCCACTAAATCACCAAAACAGTGACCTGAAACGCAGCAGCAAAACAGCAGCAAAACGACTTAAAACAGCAGCCCGAGCATCAAAACAACGAGGAAAAACAGTGAGCAAACAAATCAGAAAAGTATCGGATCATTCGCCCTTCCAACGGACGTGTAACGCCATTTCTTGAGACGAAAAAAGAGGTTAGACCTGAGGGCACCCTTTTACTTATCTTCTTTCGTTTTATTTATTTATTTTTGATAAATAATTGCATGAGAGTCGTTTGAGGCATGATTTGATTGTTGGATGAGCGGGATATGTGTTCCCTTTTGTGGTATATCGGATGGAAACCCGGACGTAAATTCTATAGCCGATTCCGAATGGACGGTAGTATGGTCTGCACTCGGGACACAATGCCACGTACCGCTTAAGATACATGTATCTCGTCTCATCCAAATTCGTATTTGAGCATGTTGTAGTTCTAGGTTGTTTATTTATTATTTTAAGCATGATTTAATTTAGTTTCGTTATTTAATTTTAAAGCATGATTATGTTCTTTTTATGCATGATGTTTAGTTTAGTTTACATTTATGCTTAAGTAATTGTTTATTTACTTTGGTTTGATGGCTTAATATGTTCGATGTGTGATATCGTGTGTTTATCGTTTTAAGACTTGTTTTTAAGCATGCGAACTTAGATTAAGAGTTAGTTAGACGGAAGCATCTTAGATCTAAGTGACACTTGAACATGATTATTGATTAGATGCGGTTGATTTATTGCACGAATTATACCATCACAATGACATAAGTAAGGGACCGTTCCGAACCCAACGGTTTGAGGTTTTCCCTTGCGAGGGGTGAGTGCAGCCTTAAACCTTTGTCCCGGTTCACACCGGGTGGCGACTCTATTACTCTCCGGTTTAGTTCCCCGCGGACTATTCCGTACTCTCAACTAGGCCCTGAGTCTAGAACAACATGCGTCGCCCAAGTTCTGTGTCCTACAGATATTGATTTAATGTTGAATTGAATTTAATTGGATTGAATTTGATTTGGACAAAATAATCTCCCTTGGCCGAGACTTGAAGAGGCATGTATTGGGTTTGATTTTCGTTAAATTATGTTGGACATGATTTAATAATGATAAACATGATTAATTGGACTAATTGGTATTTTGGAAATATTGAATTAAGTTAATTGATCATGTTATACACTTTAGGATTAATTGGATTATCAATTGGACTTTATGATTTAATTAATTGGGCTTGAATTGGATTTGGGCTTGTAATGTTGTTAATGGCTTATTGGGCTTGGTTGTACCAAGTTAGGTTTAGGCCAAATGGATTGGATCCAATTGGGCCCAAAACCGCCTCTATCCCCAAATGCGACTTAATGACCTTTAAGTTTAATTGGGCCTAATGGGACAAAATTGATTTATGGGCTTATGGGATAATTCCGGGATTGGATTTTGGTTATTCGGATTGACCCGAGTTGACCAAAAGTCCACGCCTTAAGAAATTAATTAAAAGCCCATTGGACTTTAATTGAATTGACGTTGGACGTTAACCGGTCTTTGAGACACGTTACGATTAAATTTGGAATTTACCTCGCAAAAGGTTTATTAATAAAGTGTAATATTTAATTTGGAATTAAATAGTGAATTAGAATTGAATGCATATTAAATTGGATTTTATGATGTAGTTTAATTTAATTCGAGAATTCGTACTTTGAGTATTTATTCGCAAAACGAGTTTGACTCGAGCAAAATCAAATCGTTGTTTGAACATTGGATGATCACTAATTATCAGATTAATTAATTTGATTAGATTGATTGATAACATGCTTGTGTGAATACGTGGTTGCGATGTATGAATAATTTATATCGGATGGATATTAGATTGGTGGGGCAATTTTAGAAATTATTGTAATAAATTTGATTTATTAATTGGACCTGCGTGTCCAGCCTTATCACCTCCATATTCTTTGTATTCTCTTCTCACCTATTCCCCTCATGTAAATGAGGTTCTTTAGAAGTGTAGTGTAACGGGTAGAAGTAATACATGTGCTAGCGGGAGAGAGAAAGGGAGAGATTTGATCTAGGATCAATGTGTAAAGTATCCATCCGCATATCATTGTTATTTTATTCATATGCGCTTTATTATGTGTTTAGAATGCATGTTTAAGGTGTATGATGATGAGACTTTAACAAAGATAATAAATTGGTTGCCAATTTGCACGCGAAAAACCCTCGCAATATATTAAGCGTCTTTCCTTCCATTGAGTGATTCTTACTCAAGATCTAAGACGACATTGGTTTGTTGGCCAAAGTCAAGGCATTTGTCTGTCGAAGATGTGTTTGAATCACGAAGGCTTTGTTCCATATCAGTGTCTTGTCCAAGTTGTGGTTTGTTGGCCAAAGTCAAGACCACTTCTTGTCCATCGACATTGATTACGAAGCTTTCCATGGTCAATGGGTCGCGCTTAACTGGAATCATTAAGCTTGTTGTGCCAAATCCAAGGCTTAGTTGATTCAGAGGAAAAAAGGTTAGGTAATACATTGGATGTATTGGCATATATAAGATATATGTTTCGGACTTGGATGTCTCCCTACCAGATCTAGGAATTGGATTGGATCCAATTGATCTTAGAGATCTACCTAGTTAATTATCATACAATTTGTTGGCCAAAGTCAAGATTATGTTATATTTAACGGGATCCTAGCCCACTAGGAAACACGGTTTCCCGAGTACTCGACAGAGGGTTAGAGGCTCGCCGAAAAATAGTGGGAGGCAAGAATTGAATTTGCAATATTCGTTTAATTACTTGCCATACACGCTCAAACAAATATCATTCATCAAATAATTAAATGTTAGTTGGACTAATATTTAAATCGCTGTTTTAATAAATAGTTGGACTATATTCAAACTATTCATTTATAGTTGATTTTATAATTGGATTATAGTAATCAATATAATTGATTTTATCTATTAAATTATAGTTGATTAAATAGTTGGACTATTGTAATCATTATAATAAATAGTACCAAAATCGTTGATTAAATAGTTGGACTATTGAGATCAAGATAAAATTGAAAGATTGACGTTTAATACATAATCCTAAGGAAAATGTATTTAAATGGTTTAATTTTCAAATTGGGAATAAATTTCAGGACAGTCCTGGAAAAATAATAAGTTACTTTATTTGATAAAATAACATATTATGCCTAAAGCCCAGAGTTAAGCGAACAGTCGAGCATAATCTTTAGAAGATTTATGTGATGATAAATTTAGTGCTTAATCCATTAAGCTTGTCGTAGTAGACTCATTAATTTCTGAATCAGAACTAAGAATTAGATCCTTAAAGTATGATAATGAAATTGAAAGATCTTCATAAATCTATGTTTAGATTTTAGAAGTACTAAATTGCAATAAATAACTCTTGGAGAGTTAATGACTATTCTCAAGGAGACAAAGTCAAAGTTTGCAATTAGGCAAGTTGTGCAAGACGCACCTTACTTCGATATTCTACATGGCCAAGGCTTGGCCAAAGGCTACTGGAATGTTGAAAAGGGCAAAGGCAAAATCATTATAATTCTCTCTGGGAAGATAAAGGACATTGTAACATCCCAGATTTTCGGGACTATTCTAGAGGATGTCCGGACGGCTGTTATCTGAGTTAGAATAATAGATTATGAATATTCATCGTATTGGAAAACGTGTGGATCAAAAGTCAGTTACCCGATTTTTATTATACGAGAAAAGTTTACTGTTTTGACCACATAGTTAGCAATCGAACTCCGATCGAGTTAATTCTTGAACCAGAGGATTTTTTTCCAAGACGAACAACTTTCGTGTTGGACACTTTTCGAAAATCGCCCCATAAGGGTTTCATAAGAGATGATTTCCGAAATTACTTTAGAGGTGGGGGTATTTTCTTAATTTTCGAATTACTGATATTTGTATCTTTATTTCTAATATTATTATTATTTAAGAGATAAAACAGAAAAAGAAAAGAATAAGGAAATAAATAAAAAGAGCAGATACAGACGTGAAACCGGGAGGGGAGAGGGGGGAGTGTCACCGTTTGGATAATTATGACCCATAGCGTCACTATTTGTACAGATCACGGTGTTGTTGTACAAATTAACTATGTGACAAAAGAGATTGCACTCTTATCATTTGTGATTAGATCACCTAGATGTATAAATGATGAGAGGTCCCAATGATTGTTCCTAGACGGAGAATGATATGAGACAGTATCAGTCCACCAAGGATAAATCATTAAATATCCCTAGTCAGAGTATTATCGAGATTGGACATCGATAAATACGTAAAAGACAAGTATTACACTTGTGCGCGTTTGTGAGGGCACAACGACATAGTTCTCATATATTTGGGTATATGATACTCATGCAAGTGTAATAGGAGGTTGTGTTTCACACGTTGGTACAGGAAACAGCTTCGCTCTGGATTGACCCCGCGGAATCCCATTGGTAGTATGACTATGTGTCTATGGGAGTCTGCAATCATGGTAGATGTATTTGGTCTTAACCTGAGACTTGCACCGCTAATACTTACGACAATCGATATACTTTACTTGAGGTCGTCCAGGGCTTTATCCGGTTCTGAATTACGCCAATTCTGGGTATATTGAGAATCGTAGTGTGTTGGGTGTGATGTCAAGACGAAAGTATCACTCCAGTCATAGTGGAGATGACGGTCACGTAGGATACGAAACTCGTTCTCTTAAATGCTCGAGCTATCGGGATATTATGATTAGGTCATGTTTATCCGATTATAGAGACTAGTTACCAGACATCCGATATGTGCTTCGTACGGGGCAGACACAATTCCAGCCCCAGGCCTAGCACGTGATCATCCGATACTGGACAGAAATACGCGATACTGCGGTATACTACGCTTGATATAGATCATATATTCCTGTAAGGATATTTCTGGAGAATTGGGTAGGTATGGCGCTTTGCTTGAAGCCAACCTTGTCTCGTAAATCGGTATAAACGTAGTACGAGGTACTTACGTGTTCGGATAGTCCGACAACCGTATTTACTACTGCCAACATATCCGGGGATCTCATGGGTCGCTTCCCAAGATTCACCGATGATGTATGACTAGCACTACTAAATTAATCTGGGATTAATTCGATGGGAGAAAAATTAATCTGGGATTAATTACGGAGATATTTTTTCTAGGATAAAATATTAATAAAAGAGAGAGAACGATTAATTTGGAATTAATTGATAAAATAATATATTCGATATATTATACGAAATTGGATTTCGACGTGAAATTAAAATTCGATTTTAATTCGGGCGAACGAATTAATTTGGAATTAATTCGTTAGCGACGTGAATAGTGATTTCGCTAGGCGTAATCATTTAATTACGCGCTACGGAAAATTCATTAATTTGGAATTAGCGAACCCGAGCCCGAGAGTGATTGCGAGCGCATTCACATTTAGAATTCGAGCGCGGCACGTAAGTCACATCAAGCGTCAATTCGCTAGTCGCATTAATTGTCAAATCACTTGTCACTTTGAGTGATGTGATGTGACGTGACATGTTGTCACTTTAATAAAGTGACTTGATGTGAATAGTATAAAGTGATGGGAATAAAGTTGAAAGGACTCGTACTTTGCTTTTTGCCTTTTGACTTTTACTTTTTTGAAAAGTAATAAAGTGGTAGATGTTTATTTTTGTTTATTTTACTTGGTAAATAATAATAAAATAAAGGATATACAAAAAGCTTTATTTTTCTCTCTCTACACAAGGTAGTTCACGTTTTTTTTTGAAGAAGAAAGTGATGCCCTCCATTTCTCTCCATCTATCTCACGACTTTGAGCATTTTCTTCCCAAAATTTTTGTTTGATCGAACTTGAAGAAGAAGGAGAAGTGCTAGCACACCTTGGGTTATATTATGGTGATAGGGAAACTAACACATGAGCTTGGATTTATTTTTGGAGCTTGAAGCTTGGAACTTCAATGGAGGTCTCACATGGCCGTAAATTAGAGGAACCACAAGGGTCAAAAACGTGCAGTCCACTCCATGGAGAAGCCATTGCCGAGCTTATGGAGAGAGCTTGAAGGCTTGTATTCTTTATTTCATCAAAACCCATCAATGTGAGTATGTATTCCGCCTTACTCCTTGATGTATTCATGCGTTTTTCTTGCTTGATTTCATGATCTTGGGACCTATATTAGAAACCAACAATGGTATCAGAGCTTAGTTCAAGCATGAAAAAATAGGGTTAAAATTGGGTAAACTCAATTTGAGCAGTAATTGGTTAAATTGTTTGATATAGTATGCTTGAATGAGGTTGAATTGATGTTGTGCATGATCAATTTCAAGAAATTTGGTTGGATCCATTTTTCCCCAAATTTGAGCATGACAAATTGGGTAAAATCAATTGAAGCATGATTTGGTTAAATTGATTGATTAAGTATGCCTATATGTTGATGAATTGAAGTTGTACATGTTCAATTTCATGGAATTTGGTTGGATCCATTTTCCCAAATTGTGTGTTGGCCAAAATTGACAAATTTGGGTAAACTTGATTTTGAGCATGTTCGATGAAATTGGATGATTTAGAATGCTTAAACTATGTTTAATTGAGGATTGATTGGATCAATTTGATGAAAATTAGTTTGGAATAATTTTCCCCAAATTACTTATGTTGGCCGAATACATATAACCCATATTGTCTTGGAATTTTTTGATTTTTGAACATTGGATGTGTTGGAAATCATTCGGGAATATGATTGAATGTCGATTGTGAAATAATTGGATTGAATTCGAATCGGACGTAAAATCCCCAAATTGCCGAGAGACTTTAAAGCATGTAAAATGGGTTTGATTTTGATAAATTATGTTGGACACTATTTGATGTAGAATGCATGATTAAGTATGCTAATTGATGTTTTAGAAATATAATTAGGTGGTTAATTATGTTGAAACTTAAGTTTTAATTAAAATTTTGAATTTGGAATTTTATAAGTTAATTAATTAGGCTTGAAATTGGATTTGGGCCTTATAAGTTGTAATTGGGCTTTTGGGCTTTGTTGTACAAAGTTGGGTTTAGGCAAAATTGTTGGATCCAATTAGGCCAAAACCGCATCAAAAAGTCCAATTATGACTTAATGGACCTTAATTATTTAATTGGGCCTAATGGGCCAAAATTAATTTAAAGGCTTATGGGGTAACTCCCGGATTGGACTTTGGTTATCGGTTTGACCCGAGTTGACCAAAGTTCACGCCTTAAGAAATTAATTAAAGCCTATTGAACTTTAATTAAATAACGTTGGACGTTAATTGGGCTTTGAGACCCATAACGATTGAATTTGGAATTTAAATCGTAGAAGGTTCGTTAATAAAAGTGTAAATTTAATGTGGAATTAAATAGAGAATTAGAATTAAATGCGTATTAAATTGGATTTAATTATGTAGTTTAATTTAATTCGAGAATTCGTACTTTGAGTACTTATTCGCAAAACGAGTTTGACTCGAGCAAACAAAAAAAAAATCAAATCGTTGTTTGAATATTGGATGATCACTAATTATCAGATTAATTGATTGGATTAGATTGATTGATAACATGCTTGTATGAATACATGGTTGCGATGCATGAATAATGTATATCGGATGGATATTAGTCGGGTGGGACAATTTTGGAAATTGTAATAATTGATTTATTAATTGGACCTGCGTGTCCAGCCTTATCACCTATATAATCTTTGTATTCTCTTCTCACCTATTCCCCTCAATGTAAATGAGGTTTCTTTAGAAGTGTAGTGTAACGGGTAGAAGTAAATACATGTGCTAGCTTTGGAGGAGAAAATGAGAGATTTGATCTAGGATCAATGTATAGTATCCATCCGCAAATCATTATTATGTTATTTCATACACGCTTTATTATGTGTTTAGAATGCATGTTTAAGTGTGTATGATGATGAGACCTTAACAAAGATAATAAATTGGTTGCCAATTTGCACGCGAAAAACCCTCAAATAATATTAAGCGTCTTTCCTTCCATTGAGTGATTCTTACTCAAGATCTAAGATGACATTAGTTTGTTGGCCAAAGTCAAGGCCATTGTCTGTCGAAGATGTGTTTGAATCACGAAGGCTTTGTTCCATATCAGTGTCTTGTCCAAGTTGTGGTTTGTTGGCCAAAGTCAAGACCACTTCTTGTCCATCGACATTGATTACGAAGCTTTCAATGGTCAATGGGTCACGCTTGACTGAGATCACTAGGTTTGTTGTGCCAAAGCCAAGGCTTAGTTGATTCAGAGGAAAAAGGTTAGGTAATACATTGGATGTATTGGCATATATAAGATATATGTTTCAGACTTGGACGTCCTCCTACCGGATCTAGGAATTAAATTGGATCCAATTGATCTTAGAGATCTACCTAGTTAATTATCATACAATTTGTTGGCCAAAGTCAAGATTGTGTGATATTTAACGGGGTCCTAGCCCACTAGGAAACACGGTTTCCCGAGTACTCGACAGAGGGTTAGAGGCTTGCCGAAAAATAGTGAGAGGCAAGAATTGAATTAGCAATACTCGTTCAATTACTCGCCATACGCGCTCATTTAAATTATTTCGTCTTTATATTAAATGTTAGTTGGACTAATATTTAAATTATTGTTTTAAATAAACAGTTGGACTGTATTATAGTTGATTATATATAATTGGATTATATTAATCAATATATTTGAATTAATTAATTTCAGTTTACAGTTGATTTTATAAATGGATTATAGTAATCAATGTAATTGAGGTTAATTAATTTAAATTATATTTGATTATATAGTTGGACTATTATAATCATTATAATTAATAGTACCACAAATCGTTGATTAAATAGTTGGACAATAGAATCAAGATAGAAATGAAAGATTAGTGTTTAAAAACAATCCTGGGTGAAAATGTATTTAAACGACTTTAATTTTCAAATTGGGAATAATTTCAAGATGGTCTTGGAAATTAATAGGTTATTTTATTTGATAAAATAATGAATTATGCCTAAAGCCCGGAGTAAGCAAATAAGTGGAATATGATATTTGGAATATTCGTGTAATGATAACTTTAGCGCTTAATCCATTAAGCTTGTCGAAGTAGACTCTTTAATTTCTTAATCAGAATTAAGGATTAGATCCTTAAAGTATGATAATGAAATTGAAGGATTTTCATGGATCTATTTTAGATCCTTTGAAATACTAAATTGCAATAAATAATTCTTGGAGAATTAATGATTATTCTCAAGGAGACAAAGTCAAACTTTGCAATTAGGCAAGTAGCGCAAGGCACACCTTACTTCGATATTCTAGAAACCCGAGGCTTGGCCAAAGGCTACTGGAATGTTGAAATTGGCAAAGGCAAAATCATTATAATCTTTTGGGAAGATAAAAGGATATATCCTAAGATGGAATTGAAGACGAGCAAGGCTCTTACTTCAAATATATTTGTCATAATTATGTTCACAGCTAGTATTGAAATTGGATTTTAAATACTTAGTGTGATACATAAATATATACTGTTGTGTAGAATCTGCTTTAAGCAGAATACTGACTTCAGACGAGATTACTCTGCGAATTGAAAATGGGACGATAGTCGCTGTTTTAACCGTAGATACCTAAGTTTAGGAACTGCCATTCGGGTGTGTTCTTAAATCAGGAAACTGTGGAAATGTAACTAGTTTGACTAGAAACATTATCTCTATATCGCGTATAACCCGCTGCGGGTGTACCTTTATATTCTAGAACACTAAAGTATTTTATTATATAAAGATGATATTGAGATAAACACGTTAGATGTGAATAACAACATTTAAATTTTGAATATAAACAATATCTCAAATATATAGCTCAAACTGATTTGATCAGAAGAAACTAATTGTGGCATTCTTGTCTGGGACACAATCAAACAAGACTCGTATATCCACACTTTCGAAGAGTGGGTACTATGACTAATTTGATTCCATTCAAATAAAGTCTACGAATCTAGTTTATTGGGCAAAGTGCCTATAGCACTATTTACTTGGTAAAAGTGTAAATGCCACTGATCTGTTAGCCCTAGTTCATAGTGAAGCAAGAGGTGGATATGAATATTTCATGACCTGTACGGATGTGGCATCGCATTATGGTTATGTGTTTCTTTTAAAACACAAATCGGAAACTTTCACAGTTTCGACACGAAATAGACAAACAGATCAGCTAAAGTATTAAACCATCACGGTAAAACCGTAATGAAAATACTTAAGCAGTAAGTTTCTCGTATACTTGAAAGAGTATAGTATTCTTTCAATAATACTCCTCTCGGAACATGTCAGTTTGACGGTGTGTCCGAACGGATTAACCGAATTTTGTTAGACATGATAAGGTTAATCATGAGTCGCTCTGAGTTACCATCTCCTTCAACGGATAAGCTTTAAACAGTGCAGAACTTATTTTGAATAAGGTTCCATAAAATATGTTTGACAGATATCATATTAGATATGAATGGGAAAGAAACCGGGTTTCTCATTCCTGACCATTTGAGTATGCTTGGCATATGTTTGGATGATACCAAACTAAAACCCAAATAGGATAAGTGCCAATTGTAGGTCATCCTAGGGATACCATAAGTATTGTACTTATACACCTCACATGGAACAATTATATTGTTGCTCACCATGCGGTTTTCCTCAGAGGAATACTGATATGCAGTGGTAAGTGGGAGGATAGTATAACTCGATGAAAATCGGAGTAATACTGTTCAAGGCACTGAATTTTTAATGGAAAATGAATAGTTCATCAAGGATACAACTATGACCATTAATCTTTGAATACATAAGAACCGCGTAGATCAGAGAGAGTCAGAAAACAACCTGGGGTATGGGTTTCTGATCTCACCTCATAAAGATGTCTATCTTATTGAGGAATACCAACTGACTACGTATGAGGAAGTGATACAAGGTATCAACTCCCTAATTATGGAAAAGTGCCATATAATCCGAAATGGATTCCGTGTATATCAACCAGTTTGGATACTAGTTGAAGTACCACAAGGCATTGTGCCTATTGGTATTATAAGTCTTCAAGGAGGACGTACATGGATGACAACATACCAACGTGTAAAGCTAGGCTTTTAACGGAAAGGTATCGTTATCGACATTGTGTTGATTACGATTCAACCTTTTACCTGTTGCCACGGTAAATCCATTTGGATAATGCTTGTTATTCGATCCATAATTGGATTGAAGCAAGCATTAGGTTCTTGGAATTATCGTTTTGTTGTAATCATAATGTGTATGATTTAATTCAAAATGAAAATGATTCTTGTGTAAATAAGAGGGTTAGTGGGAGCGCACTGACAGTGGTTGTCCTATAAAATAATGATAATACGTCATTTCTTGGAAATGATATTCCCATAAAATAAATATCGGTGAAAGCTTGGCTTTCGAAATACTCTTCGTGGAACCGTACATTGAAAAATGTACAAGACCTGGTGTATCATACGCTTTGAGCATATGGATTCACAAACAGGCTAATCCGAGTGATAGTCACTGGATTGATGTTAGGAACATCCATTAGTATCTTAGAGAACTAAGGATGCTGTCTTAGTCTATGGAGAAGGAGAACGTGAAGTGACTGGGATCACTGTAGCAAGTTTCCTTTAACCGATAAATACGACTAAAATTCGCAAACGGTACTATACAGTTTGAATAACGGTGCAGTGAGCTGGAAATCTTCCAAGCAAGATACTGTTACTGAATAAACAACAAATGCGGGTTAATTGCAGCAGCTGAGGCAGCAATATAAGTCATTTGGGTCGATACATATCAATTAGATTAGATATAGTTCTGTTAGCAGCTGAGCTAGGCATCAGCACATGCTAAAGAATTAATGGTCTCATCAACGATCCAGATACATACTTACATATTCATCTGATTCGTTCGGATCATACATCGTGGCGATGTGTTGATCGAATAAATCGCATCAAGATGATAATCATGCAAATCCGCTGACGAAATCTTTTCTCAACAGTTTGAGCCAACCATACATAGTTCGGGTGTAAGACACTCGAGTGACTGGCTATAGGCCAAGTGGGAGATTGTTGGACAATTATGACCCATAGCGTCACTATTTGTACAGATCACGGTGTTGTTGTACAAATTAACTATGTGACAAAGGAGATTGCACTCTTATTATTTGTGATTAGATCACCTAGATGTAGAAATGATGAGAGGTCCCTATGATTTGTTCCTGGATGGAGAATGATATGAGACAGTATCAGTCTACCAAGGATAAATCATTTAATATCCCTAGTCAGAGTATTATCCAGATTGGACATCGATAAATACGTAAAAGACTAGTATTACACTTGTGCGCGTTTGTGAGGGCACAACGGCATAGTTCTCATAGATTTGGGTATAGGATACTCATGCAAGTGTAATAGAAGGTTGTGTTTCACCGATGGTACGGGAAACAGCTTCGCTCTGGATTAACCCCACAGAATCCCATTGGTAGTATGACTATGTGTCTATGGGAGTCTGCAATCAGGGTAGGTGTATTTGGTCTTAACATGAGACTTGCACCGCTAATACTTACTACAATCGATATACTTTAGTTGAGGTCGTCCAGGGCTTTAATCGGTTCTGAGTACGCCAATTTTGGGTATTTTGAGAATCATAGTGTGTTGGGTGTGATATCAAGACGGAAGTAGCACTCCAGTCATAGTGGAGATGACGGTCACGTAGGATACGGAACTCGTTCTCTTAAATGCTCGAGCTATCGGGATATTATGACTAGGTCATGTTTATCCGATTATAGAGACTAGTTACCAGACATCCGATATGTGCTTCGTACGGGGCAGACACAATTCCAGCCCTAGGCCTAGCACGTGATCATCCGATACTGGACAGAAATACGCGATACTACGGTATACTACGCTTGATATAGATCATATATTCCTGTAAGGATATTTCCAGAGAATTGGGTAGGCATGACGCTTTGCTAGAAGCCAACCTTATCTCGAAAATCGATATAAACGTAGTACGAGGTACTTACGTGTTCGGATAGTCCGACGACCATATTTACTACCAAAATATCCGGGGATCTCATGGGTCGCTTCCCAAAGATTCACCGATGATGTATGACTCGCACTAAAATTACTCTGGAATTAATTCGATGAGAGAGAAAATTAATCTGGGATTAATTACAGAGATATTTTATCTAGGATAAAATATTAATAAAAGAGAGAGAACGATTAATTTGGAATTAATTGATAAAATAATATATTCGATATATTATACGAAATTAGATTTCGACGCGGAATTAAAATTGGATTTTAATTCGGGCGAACGAATTAATTTGGAATTAATTCGTTAGCGACGTGAATAGTGATTTTACTAGGCGTAATCATTTAATTACGTCGCGATGGAAAATTCATTAATTTGGAATTAGCGAACCCGAGCCTGAGAGTGATTGCGAGCGCATTCGCATTTAGAATTTGAGCGCGGCACGCAAGTCACATCAAGTGTCAATTCGTTAGTCGCATCAATTGTCAAATCACTTGTCACTTTGAGTGATGTGATGTATTCGGATGTTTCCGATAGTTTCGTAGTGTAACAAATTTGCATGAAATGATTTGGATATGTTTTAATATGTTAAAACGATAAATATGGTAGAATTCGAGGAGAATCAGATAAGGTATAATTGATCCGGTAGAATAACGAGTTTCCGGTAAAATGGAGTTTCTCGCGCGAATGAGCGTAGTTGATCGTAAATATAGTTATGATGTAAATATGATATTGAGAGGGTAATTAGGTAATTTTGGATTAGTCTGGAGGGTTCGAGACCCTTCCGTAGCGTTTGCGGAAACTTTCCGCAGGTTTTACCGCAAACACGTAAAGTGAGAATATGATTCATCTATCTAGTTTAGAATAGAATGTAAGCATGTATTAGAGTACTGAAGCTTAGACCGTAGTATAAGAGATGATTCAGGTGTTTCGGGGAAACCCGTAGTTGTTTTAGGTAAGTTGGAAGTTCCGCAAATAACGGTACTTAAAAGAGTTATTAATGTTCTAAATTAATTATGTAGTAAAGTTGTGTATAGTATATGCATAAAACGAGTATATATAGTTATATATAAAGATGAGTGTGGAAGAAAGAAGCAGTTATAATGAGATACACATATAGACAAAAATGAGCTATTATAAGCAGAGGTATGAGTAAGAGATAGGTATGAGCTTATAGAAGAATAGAGACACCTATGTAAGTATAAACCAATAAGTATATTTAGAAAATGACAATGAACAAGGTCACAAATATAATTTTATGAGACTTGGGTATGGGGGATGTAGAAACTACACTCTAGGGAATGAGATTAGAGTTATAAATGAGATAAACAGATATGAACTAGAGATATGAAGGAAAGTTATAATTTATGCGTTATATAAGAATATTAGCAACATAAAGATAGATACGAGTATATAAAGTGATAAAAAGCCTGAATGAATAGAATATGCATAACATGAGATTATATATAAAAGATTAGGACTTGAGATTCTTGAGCACAAGTTGATAGTTAGAAAATGGCAAAGCAGTTTAAGAACTAAGATATTGGAACTTATAGAGGTAAGCTAAATTTTGATGGTTTGAATGTGTGCATGTATAGATAAATATAGTTATGTATGAATGTAAGATCTTTATAAATGGAATCATGACTAGAGTAGAGAAAAGCATGAGAAATGCATATATGCATGTGCATGTGTGTGTGTGTTTAAGTTTTTAGCAGTTAAGCGAACAATAACAATGTTTTCAACAATTTCAAATGTTTTAAAGAATGATTTCAAATGCTTTTGCAAAGAATCGTATCTCAGAAAATATTTTTACAGTTTGAGTTACAGATTATACTTATTGTTTTCGGGGCATGAGGTAAAACCTCACCCCAGTATGTAAATTGAGATTCAGTTGGAATTGACGGATTCAGAGGCATGTGCACATGTAGAGAGTCAGGACGACGACTTAGGTTCATGTACCTGGACTCTAATGGTGGCTATGTCCAATTGAGTCGTTTTCCTGGACATAGAGTTCTACGTCAGTTGAGTCGTTTTCCTGGCGTCGGGCACCACCAGTTTTAGAAGCACCCAATTGAGTCGTTTTCTTGGGTGTAGAGAGACGTCCAGTTGAGTCATTTTCCAGGACGTAGTGCAGTTTTAGTTTTCAGATTTTCAGTTTCCAGATTTCAGCTTTTCAGTATAAGATTTCAGAAACAAAATTTAAAAAAACCAGTTTTTCAGTTTTCAGTTTTCAGATGTTTAGATTTTCAGTCTTCAAAAATAGTTTACAACTTTGAGATACCGTTTCAGTTTTCAATTACAGATTACAGTTTCAAACACAGTCTTCAGTGTTCAGTTACAGTTTTCAAAAAGAGCTTTTCCAGAAAGAGGAGTAAGATAAGGTTTCAGTAAAGAGTCTTCAGAAGGGTTTTTAGAAAGTACTTTCTAAAGACATAGTATGTTAAATGTAGTAAAGTTTACAAGTCGTGCATATATCTCAAGTATTCAAGTAAATTCATCTGTAATGTATATAGTTGATACCGTGCATGAAAGTTTTTGTACATTCATATGTGAGTTTTCAGAAAAGGCTTAAAAAGTAATAGTTATAAAAGTGTATGGCGTATTGAGTAAAGTATATTTCACAAGATAAACATATACATCACACCTCCGAGAGGTCATTTGAGATGCATGTAGATGTTATTAACGTACGATTATATGATTTCATATTCGTGAGTATATGGTTAAATTTGGGCTCATATAGAGAGAGCGTTTGGTAAGGTACGAGTACAGAGTAGTATGATTTTATGTTGCTTGCTTACGTAGGAAGAACATACTGTAAGGATGCTAGTTCATGATGAAAAGGTAACATATGCATGTAATCATGAATAATGGTAATGGATTAAGGCTTTAATAGTCTGATTTGATGATATTCAAAATAATGAAAGAGAGAAAGTTATAATAAATATCTGAACTAGATTAGTAAAGAGTGTAAAAAGTAAGTAAGATTAGAGTAGCGCAGCAAAAGCATGATCGAGTCCTACATATTCATGACATAAAAGCTTTATATGTAATTACCTAAAGATTCCAGATGTTTGGTGGAGTATGTAGCAAATAAGAGTAGCACCTGTGATCAATTAAAGTAACCTGTTTGTTAAATGGTTAGGAAATAGATATTTATTCGGAATTTATAGTTATTTGCATGATTACTAACTGAGTCAATATGACTCACATCTTTTCAGTTGTAGTTTTACAGGTCAGTAGCAGTAGCACGGTGAAGACTTTGAAGACAGCGGATCGCCTCAATTGCAGTCGAGAGAGTGTCGAGTCCTGGGTCAAGTTGTGGGTCCTCACGGCCCTTTGTATTGTATTTTGCATTTGTATCATTTAAGTAAGGATTATGTAATAGTGTAGTTGTTATTTTGAGTTCAGGCCTGAGGCCTTGATGTTGTGTTACCGGCCTGAGGCCGAGATGGATATGTTCTTGTTGTATTTGGATGTTGGCTATCGGCCAGGTTGCATGATGTTACGAATACATCATGCTGAAATTTCGTTAGCTTCAGAGGCTTATGGAGATAGGTTTAGCCTGTCTCCTGCCGGTATCATCCTGGCCTAGGTGGGATGTTACAAAGTTGGTATCAGAGCATGGTTTAAGAGTTACAGTCAGTAGCTTGGTTTCGAAGTCAGTGACTGCAATTGTGGGGATCCAGCTATTGGAGATTGTCTTCAGTATGGTAAAGGCCACGTCGGTCTTTGTCTGTATCTTTTATGATTGTTTGATATGAATTGACTCATTTATTCAGTGCCTTGCTTGTTTGATTAGTGTCCATGGGTGACTCGATTGATGTGTATAGATTAGCTATCTTCGTACGGGAAGATATTGGATTTCGTTAATACTTTTGCGGCCTTTGGATCAGAGAATTAGCAAGGATAAGATAGAATCAGTATAGGGCCCGAGTGAGGCCAGATGATTTGAGATAAGAACCAGAGCAGTACAATCAAAGATAAGAGCCAGATCAGTATAGCCAGAAAAGAGAACCAGATCAGTATAGCTAGTTTAAAGTTATAAATCGGCTGTTAAGGACCCTAGTTTATGGATAGTGGTTAGTTCAGAATTGAGACAGAGAATAGATATCAGTGAAGTATATAGAGTAAGATAGTTTCGCGCATTCGACCAGGCTTGAATCAGTAGTTATAAGGATAGAGAAATTTCGAGGACGAAATTTTTATAAGGAGGGGTGAATGTAACATCCCAGATTTTCGGGACTGTTCTAGAGGATTTCCGGACGGCTATTATAGTCTCAGATCATGATGATAATGGAAACAAATTAGAGATCAAGCGATGTTATATGAGTTAGAATAATAGATTATGAATATTCATCGCGTTGGAAAACGTGTGGGATCAAAAGTCAGTTACCCGATTTTTATTATACGAGAAAAGTTTACTGTTTTGACCACAGAGTTAGCAAACGAACTCCGATCGAGTTGATTCTTGAACCAGCGGATTCGTTTTTCCAATACGAACAACTTTCGTGTTGGACACTTTTCGAAAATCGCGCCAGAAGGGCTTCATAAGAGATGATTTCCGAAATTACCCTTAGAGGTGGGGGTATTTTCGTAATTTTCGAATTAATGATATTTTTATCTTTATTTCTAATAATATTATTATTATTTAAGAGATAAAACAGAAAAAGAAAAGAATAAGGAAATTAAAAAAAAAAGCAGATACAGACGCGAAACCGTGAGGGGAGAGGGGGGAGTGTCGCCGGCGACGCGCGACCCCACCGGGGGAATCGTCGGAGCATGGCCGACCACACAGTGGCCGGTGTTCAGGCCAATGGTGGCCGGAAATGGCGCAGGAGAGAGAATACAGGCGCAGTTTTGGGCGATCCCAGCTCTTCGGTTCGTTTCAGGTGTCGTGCCACCCGCCAAATCCAATCTCTTGGAGAGTACTACGATTATACGGAATCGATTTCACCGATCAGCGGCCGGTTGCACGCGAAATGAGGAAAGAAGATTCGGATAAATAGTAATCCGACGTGAACAGTAGCTCCGATCGAAATTTCGATCGTACCAGCACCTTCGTATGGCCGAGGGGAGTCCGAATATGGTCTCGGAATTTCGGTACGACTCTCCGTTTAGAATTTGATATTTCAAAGTGTATCGATTTATATTCGGATGTTTCCGATAGTTTCGTAGTGTAACAAATTTGCATGAAATGAATTGGATATGTTTTAATATGTTAAAATGATAAATGTGGTAGAATCCGGGGAGAATCAGATGAGGTATGATCGATCCGATAGAATTAGTGAGTTTCCGGTAAAACAGAGTTTCCCGCGCGAATGAACGTAGTTGATCGTAAATATAGTTATGATGTAAATATGATATTGTGAGGCTAATTAGGTAATTTTTGGTTAGTCCGGAGGGTTCGAGACCATTCCGTAGCGTTTGCGGAAACTTTTCCGCAGGTTTTACCGCAAACGCGTAAAATGAGAATATGATTCATCTAGCTAGTTTAGAATAGAATGTAAGCATGTATTAGAGTAATGAAGCTTAGACCATAGTATAAGAGATGATTCGGGTCTTTCGGGGAAACCCGTAGTTGTTTTAGGTAAGTTGGAAGTTCCGCAAATAGCGGTATTAACCTTGCGTTGTGATTTGTTTTGACAGATCGGACCCGGATCGCGGGCATTCGCTTAGCCAGGTAAGTAACTTATGCTTCTAATACTTAAAAGATTTAGTAATGTTCTAAATTAATTATGTAGTAAAGTTGTGTATAGTCTATGCATAAAACAAGTATATATAGTTATATATAAAGATGGGTGTGGAAGAAAGAAGCAGTTGTAATGAGATACACATATAGACAAAAATGAGCTATTATAAGCAGAGGTATGAGTAAGAGATAGGTATGTGCTTATAGAAGAATAGAGACACTTATGTAAGTATAAACCAGTAAGTATATTTAGAAAATGACATATGAACAAGGTCACAAATATAATTTTATGCGACTTGGGTATGAGGGATGTAGAAACTACACCCTAGGGAATGTGATTAGAGTTATAAATGAGATAAACAGATATGAACTAGAGATATGAAGGAAAGTTGTAATTTATGCGTTATATAAGAATATTAGCAATATAAGGATATATACGAGTATATAATGTGATAAAGAGCCTGAATGAATAGAATATGCATAGCATGAGATTATATATAAAAGATTAGGACTTGAGATTCTTGAGTACAAGTTGATAGTTAGAAAATGGCAAAGCAGTTAAGAACTAAGATATTAGAACTTATATACGTTCAAGGTCTAATATAGTAGTAGAGTTTCGATTTTATGTGTATGAGTATAAATTACGCAATATATTGATTGTGAGCCACCAGCAAGGTAAGTTATAGAGGTAAGCTAATTATGATGGTTTGAATGTGTGCATGTATAGATAAATATAATTATATATGAATGTAAGATCATTATAAATGGAATCATGACTAGAGTAGAGAGAAGCATGAGAAATGCATATATGCATGTGCATGTATGTGTGTGTTATGTTTTAGCAGTTAAGCGAACAATAACAATGTTTTCAACTATTTCAAATGTTTTAAAGAAAGATTTCAAATGCTTTTGACGGATTCAGAGGCATGTGCACATGTAGAGAGTGTTAGACAATTATGACCCATAGCGTCACTGTTTTGTAAAAGACATTGTGTTTTGTACAAAATTGACTATGTAATATTGAAATTGCCTTTTATCATTTCGTAATTTATTTACTAATATATAAATGGTAAAAGTCCATATGATTAGTTCCGGATTGAGATGATATGAGACAGTATCAATCCATAAAGGTTTAATCATTAAATATCCCTAGTCGTAGTATTATCGAGACTGGACATCGATAATGCGGAATAGACTAGTATTGCACTTGTGCGCGTTATGAGGGCATAACGGCACAGTTCTCATATGTTTAAGTATAGGATACTTATGCAAGTGCAATAGGAGGTTGTGTTTTACCGATGGTACGGAAAAAAGCTTCTCTCTGGATAGACCCCGCGGAATCCCATTGGTAGTATGTATATGTGTCTATGGGAGTCCGCGTCAGGGTAGATGTATTTGGTCTTAACCTGAGACTTACATCGCTAATACTTGCGACAATCGGTAAACTTTGGTTTTGGTCGTCCAGGACTTTAACAGGTTCTGTGTACGCCTCTATTGGGTTTATCGAGAATCGTAGTGTATTGGATGTGATGTCAAGACGGAAGTATCACTCCAGACATATGGAGATGATGATCACGCAGGGATTCATAACTCGTTCTCTATTGTGTTGCAACCATCGGGATAATGTGACAAGGTCATGATTATCCGATTCAAAGAGACTAGTTGTTTGATATCCGATATGTGCTTCGTACGGGGCAGACACTATTCCAGCCCCAGGCCTAGCACGTGACATCAGATACTGGATCGAAATACGAGATACTAGGTATTCTACGTCTGACATAGATTATATATTCCAGTAAGAATATTTCTGGAGAATTGGGTAGGCACGGTGCTTTGCTAGAAGCCAACCATGTCTTGTAAATCGGTAAGCACGTAGTACGAGGTACTCACTTTATCGGATAGTCCGATAACCGGATTTACTGCCAACATATCCAGAGATCTCTTGGGTCGCTTCCCAAGGATTCACCGATGACTGTTGACTTAAATTGGAATTAATCTGGGATTAATTAAGAGAGAGAAAATTAATCTGGGATTAATATGGGCTTTGTTTAATCTGGGATTAAAAGTGTACAGTGGCGAAAGAACGCGATTAATTTGGAATTAATCGGTAAAATAAATTTAATAGTTAAATTTGATTTTTCTATTTAATTTATTCAAACGGGCTAAAATTAATATATCGGATATATTAAAATGAATTGGATTTCATTACGAGATTAAAGTCGGACTTTAATACGAACGAACGAATTAATTTAGAATTAATTCATGAACGACGTTCGATATATATTTGCGAGGCATCGTTATTTAATTAAATTGGATTTAATTATTTAACGACGAAGGATCGTTTAATTGGATTAAACGGAACCGAGCCGCGGCAAATGCCCGTAGAGATATTTGAATTTCGGATTCAAATATTTGGAGCCAAAAGTGTGGTAGGTGTTCCCACCACACAACCACCTTGTTTTGCCTTATGAAAACCATTTACCAATCTCTACCTTGTATTGGGTAAAAGGTGAAATGGTTTCACTTTTGGTAAATAACAAAAAGGGATTTCATTTGTTGTAACACTTGACACAAACCAAAAAAAAAAACACAAAAACCCTAAGGAACTAAGCTTGGCCGAATTCCTCTCCTCTCCTCTCTTTGATTTGATTTTCAAATCATCAAAAGCTAGCACTTTGGAAGTGAACAAAGGTGATAGGGAAACTCCTCAATAGCTTGGAATCATCTAAAGCTTGGAATCATCCTAAAGCTTGGATCTTGGAGATCTTGGATCTCAAAATTTTTTAAAGCTCTACACTCATTGTAAGTATATTCCGCACCTTATAATGATCAACTCTTTATTATGCATGCTTATTAGATCCTTATAATGTTCTTGGAACACTAACAATGGTATCAGAGCCTAATTTAAGCATGATAATTTTAGGGTTCTTGAATCTAAAATTTGGGGCTTTTTGATTTTGAGCATGATTTTTTGAAATTGATGCTTTGAGTATGTTTACAACATGATAACTTAGAGTTATGCATGATTAGATTTCAAATAAATCAAAAGCAACAAAAAATAAAAAATGTTTAGTGTGGCCGAAAGTTACTGTCCTTGTGCACTGCAGTTTTTTGTTTTTTGTAACATGAAATAATGTGTTTGGATGCATGTTTAAATGATGATAGTTGGTTTAATATGATTAGAATCAATGTCTATAATGTTCATGTTAAAATCAAAGTGCATGTTGAGCATGAAATGATGATCTTAGGCTTCAATATGTCTCAAGCATGCAATGATGTGTTTTTGGCTTGATTTTATGTTAAGCATGAATTATTAGTTTAAGCATGATTAATTAAGTTAATTAATATTTTGGAAATATTGAGTTTAATTAATTAATTATGGCTAATACACTTTAATTAAAATAATTGTGATATTTGGAATATTATAATTATGTAAATATGCCTTTAAAATTGAATTGGGCTAAAAGTGTGTATTTGGGCCTAATGGGCTTGGTTTGACCAAGTTTGGTTTTGGACTTTTGGATTGGATCCAATTGGGCCCAAAACCAATTCCATGAAGTCCAAATACATCACTTGACCCTTTAAAGTATTTGATTGGGCCTAATGGGCCTAAATTGATTTGATGGCAATAGGGTGATTCCTATTGGGCCTTGGCATTTTGGGTTTGATCCATTATGGCCAAAGCCCATGCCTTAAGAATCAATTAAAAGCCCATTGGACTTTAATTAAAAGACATTGGATGTTATTGGGCCTTTGAGACCCATCAAGATTGGATTTGGAATCCAAGTCTTTAAGGCAACTATGTAAGTGTAAATATTTAATTTGGAATTAAATAAGAATTAGTATTGAATACAAATAAATTGGATTTAAGTTGTAGTTCGATATAATTCAAGAATACGTACTCAAAAGTATTTATTCTCAAACGAGTTGGACTCGCGCAAATCAAATCATTGTTTGAACATTGGATGGTCATTAATCAAAGATTAATTAATTGGATTAGATTGATTGTAATAACATGTTTTGATTGAATACATAAATGTGATGTATGAATAACGTATATCAGATGGATATTAGAAGGGCAAGGGCAATTTTGGAAATTGTAATAAGTTTAGAATTTATTAAATTGGACCTGCGTGTCCAGCCTTTAATCTCTTTACTCCTTGTAATTCTCTTCTCACCTATTCCCCTCTATGTATATGAGGTTTCTTTATTGTATTTTGTAAAAGGGTAGGAGTTAGAATAGTTCTAGTCGGGGAGAGGAAATGAGTGATTTGTTCTAGGAACAATCTGTTTAAATATCCATCCGCATATCGTTATTAATTTACTTTTGCGCCTTATGATGTTTTAGAAGCATGCTTAAGGGTGTATGATGAGACCTAATCAAAGATAATAAATTGGATGCCAATTTACGCGAAAAACCCTCAAAAATATATTAAGCGTTTTTCCTTCCGTTGAGTGATTCTTACTCAAGATCCAAAGTTGGCATTGGCTTGTTGGCCAAAGTCAAGGCCTTTGTCAATTGAGGATGTGTTTGAATCATGAAGGTTTTGTTACATATCGGTGTCTTGTCCAAGTTGTGATTTGTTGGCCAAAGTCAAGATCACTTCTTGTCCATCGACATTGATTACGAAACTTTCCATGTCAATGGGTCCCGCTTAACTGGAATCATTAAGCTTGTTGTGCCAAAGCCAAGGCTTAGTTGATTCAGAGGAAAAAGGTTAGGAAAAATGTTTGACATATTGACATATATAAAGTATATGTGTTTCGGACTTGGATGTCCACCTACCGGATCTAGGAATTGGATGAGATCCAATTGATCTTCGAGATCTACCTAGTTAAGTTTCATACAGCTTGTTGGCCAAAGTCAAGGTTGTATGTTATTTAACGGGATCCTAGCCCACTAGGAAACTAGGTTTCCCGAGTACTCGACAGAGGGTTAGAGGCTCGCCGAAAAATAGTGGGAGGCTAGTATTGAATTTGCAATTTCATTCAGATACTTAGCTTTACGCGCTTTCAAATAAATTCGTCAATATTACTTTATTAGTTGGACTAATATATTGTTATTTTTCTATGTAACAGTTAGACTGTACCCATTATCGTTGACTAGATAGTTAGACTATCGTAGATCAAGATGACTGGCAAAGGAAATGTCCGTGATATTATCATGGGAGATAATGTCTTCAAGGGCACAAATTTTGCTGATTGGGAAATGAACCTTAGGATTGTCCTAGGTTCAGAGAGGCTGTTGTATACTACACAAAGACCTCTTGGGCCAAAACCCGGACCGACTGAGACACTTGAGCTGGAGCTTTGGAAGACTCACAGCGATGATTGTGACACAACTCAGTCAATTATGCTTGCTTCGATGACTCAGCACTTTCGCAGACAAAATAGGGACTTGGATCCTTATAATATGTTGGCAAGGTTGCAAGATCTGCATCGCTCTAACAAGAGGATGCAGAGGTACGAGTTAGTCAAGAAGCTCTTTCGCTCACGCATGACAGATGGCATGTCCGTTGAGTCCCACGTGGCTCAGATGGTCGCCGACATCGATGAGCTGGCCAACATGGGGATTGTCTTTGAGGCAGAGATTACTGTGGACATGGTCCTGCAATCCCTCCCCGATACTTGGAGACAGTTCATCATAAATTATAATTTGATGAACACCAGTGATACTCTTGGAGAGTTACTGTCAACTCTCAAGGAGGCTGAAAAGGAGTTTCAAAAGGGCAACAAGCGCGAGGCGCACTTTGCATCGACATCTCATGGACCTAGGGCTGGGCCCAAGGCAACTGGAGGTGTGCGAAAGAAGAAGCATATGCAAAAGGGCAAGGCCAAAAAGTCAAAGGCTTCTGGGAAGCCAAAGGACAAATCTCAAGATGTTTGCCTACAGTGCGGCAAGCGGGGTCACTGGAAGCGTGACTGCCGCGAGTACAAGGCGCTTCAGAAGGAGATAAAGGCGGGCAAGGCACCGGCCTCAGGTATGTTTGTTATTGAGATAAACATGGCTACTTCTAGCTTTAAAAATTGGATTTTTGATTCTGGTTGTGGTACTCATATATGTACTGATGCGCAGGATCTGCAGATTAGCAGGAGACTGGCTTCAGGAGAGATTGATCTGCGTGTTGGAAACGGGACACCTGTTGCTGTTTTGGCCGTGGGCACTTTTGTTTTAGAACTGCCTTCGGGACATGTACTTAAACTATCAGACTGTTATTATGTACCTAGTTTGACTAGGAATATTATCTCTGTATCTTGTTTGACCCAATGCGGGTACACTTTTGTATTCCGAAACACTGGGTGTTTTGTTTATAAAGATGATTTTGAGATATGTTCAGCTGATGCTAATAATGGTCTTTATATTTTGAATATAAATCAATCTCAAACATATAATGTAACAAACAAAAGGCTCAAACTAAGTAACAAAGATGAGACTTACATGTGGCATTGTCGTCTAGGACACATTAACAAGACTCGCATATCCACACTTTCGAAGAGTGGGTACTTGGACGGATTTGATCCAAATTCATATGACGTCTGCGAATCTTGCTTATTAGGCAAAATGCCTAAAACACCTTTTAGCGGTAAAGGTGTACGCGCCACCGAACTGTTAGCCCTCGTTCATAGTGACGTTTGTGGGCCCATGTCTAGCCAGGCTAGAGGTGGATTTGAATACTTCGTAACCTTTACGGATGATGCATCGCGTTATGGTTATGTGTATCTTATGAGACACAAGTCGGAAACTTTTGAGAAATTCAAAGAGTTTCGACACGAAGTTGAAAAACAGACAGGCAAGAGTATAAAGACATTACGGTCGGACCGTGGTGGCGAGTACTTGAGCAATGAGTTTCTAGATTACTTGAAAGAATATGGTATTCTTTCACAGTGGACTCCTCCTGGAACACCGCAATTAAACGGTGTATCCGAACGGAGAAACCGAACTCTGTTGGACATGGTAAGGTCTATGATGAGTCGCACTGAGCTACCTATTTCCTTCTGGGGATATGCATTAAACAGTGCAGTTCTTATTTTGAATAAGGTTCCGTCAAAGTCTGTACAACAGACACCATATGAGATATGGACAGGAAAGAAACCGGGTTTCTCATTCCTAAAGATTTGGGGATGCTGGGCATACGTCAAACGTTTGGAAGGTACCAAACTTGAACCCAAATCGGATAAATGCCTATTCGTAGGATATCCTAGGGAAACCAAAGGATATTACTTCTATCACCCACGAGAGAACAAAGTATTTGTTGCTCTACATGCGGTTTTCCTTGAGAAGGAATTCCTAAATACAGTGGTAAGTGGGAGGAAAGTAGAACTCGATGAAAATCGGAGTGATACTGTTCCTGGCATAGAATCCTCAACGGAACAAGAACAGTCCATCTGGGATGAGACTGTACCACAATCTTCTATTACACAAGGACCGCGTAGGTCGGAGAGAGTCAGGAACCAACCTGAGAGGTATGGGTTTCTGATCTCACCTCATGTAGATATTAATCTCATTGAGGAAGACGAACCGGCTACGTATGAGGAAGCGATACAAGATATCGATTCCACTTTATGGCAAGAGGCCATGAAGTCCGAAATGGATTCCATGTACACCAACCAAGTTTGGACACTGGTTGATGCACCAGAAGGCGTAAAGCCTATTGGATGCAAATGGATCTTCAAGAAGAAGACCGACATGGAAGGCAACGTACAAACGTACAAAGCTAGGCTTGTAGCGAAGGGTTATCGTCAACGACATGGTGTCGATTACGACGAAACTTTCTCACCCGTTGCCATGATTAAATCCATTCGGATAATGCTTGCTATTGCTGCATATTTCGATTACGAGATATGGCAGATGGACGTTAAAACCGCTTTTCTTAACGGAAACCTTTTGGAGGATGTTTATATGCAACAGCCTGACGGTTTTATCGTGCCTAAACTTGCAAACAAGGTTTGTAAGTTAAATCGGTCCATTTATGGACTGAAGCAAGCATCGCGGTCATGGAACCAACGTTTTGATGAGATCATAAAAGAATATGATTTCATTCAAAACGAGGATGATCCTTGTGTATATAAGAAGGTTAGTGGGAGCGCACTGACATTCATTGTCCTTTATGTTGACGATGTATTGCTTATGGGCAATGACATTCCCATGTTAACATCGGTGAAAGCTTGGCTTTCATTAAAATTCTCCATGAAAGATCTGGGAGAAGCAGCCTTTATTCTAGGAATAAAGATCTACTGGGATAGATCTAGAAAGCTGCTTGGACTCTCTCAGAGTACGTACATTGACAAAGTGTTGAAAAGATTCAACATGGATCAGTCCAAGAGGGGACTGTTGCCAGTGTCACATGGCATCTCTCTATCTAAGGACATGTGTCCTAAAACTCAAGATGAGAGGAATAGCACGAGTCGGATACCGTTCGCCTCGGTAGTCGGATCGATCATGTATGCCATGATATGTACTCGACCTGATGTCTCGTATGCTTTGAGCATGTGTAGTCGCTATCAGGCCGATCCAGGTGATGGTCACTGGATGGCAGTTAAGAACATCCTTAAGTATCTTAGACGAACTAAGGATGCTTTCTTGATTTATGGAGATGGAGAACTTGAGGTAACTGGGTATACCGATGCAAGTTTCCAAACCGATAAAGACGACTCTAAGTCGCAATCCGGGTACATATTTTGTTTGAACAACGGAGCAGTAAGCTGGAAATCTTCCAAGCAAGAGACTGTTGCCGATTCAACAACAGAAGCGGAGTATATTGCTGCATCTGAAGCAGCAAAAGAGGCAGTTTGGATCCGTAAATTCCTAATTGGATTAGAAGTAGTTCCGTTAGCAGCTGAGCCCGTTCCATTATTGTGTGACAATAACGGGGCTATAGCGCAGGCTAAGGAACCACGGTCTCATCAACGATCCAAGCATGTTCTTCGACGTTTCCATCTGATTCGTGAGATCATACATCGTGGCGATGTGAAGATCGAGAAGGTCGCATCAGATGACAACATTGCAGACCCGCTGACGAAAGCTATTTCACAGCAAAAGTTTGAGAAGCACATACATAGTTCAGGTGTTAGATGCTTGAGTGACTGGCTATAGGCCAAGTGGGAGATTGTTAGACAATTATGACCCATAGCGTCACTGTTTTGTAAAAGACATTGTGTTTTGTACAAAATTGACTATGTAATATTGAAATTGCCTTTTATCATTTCGTAATTTATTTACTATGATATATAAATGGTAAAAGTCCATATGATTAGTTCCGGATTGTGATGATATGAGACAATATCAATCCATAAAGGTTTAATCATTAAATATCCCTAGTCGTAGTATTATCGAGACTGGACATCGATAATGCGGAATAGACTAGTATTGCACTTGTGCGCGTTGTGAGGGCATAACAGCATAGTTCTCATATGTTTAAGTATAGGATACTTATGCAAGTGCAATAGGAGGTTGTGTTTTACCGATGGTACGGAAAACAGCTTCGCTCTGGATAGACCCCGCGGAATCCCATTGGTAGTATGTATATGTGTCTATGGGAGTCCGCGTCAGGGTAGATGTATTTGGTCTTAACCTGAGACTTACATCGCTAATACTTGCGACAATCGGTAAACTTTGGTTTTGGTCGTCCAGGACTTTAACAGGTTCTGTGTACGCCTCTATTGGGTTTATCGAGAATCGTAGTTGTAGGCATTGCATTTTTGCATGTGAAACCCGATGATGAGTCTCATTTGGAGGCACTACCTTTTTGAGTCATGAAAACCGCGGGAAACAGATATCGGAAGGGGAATTCAGAATAAAGAAGGTTCACTGTTTTCGTTCGTGCTGCGTTCGTGTAGGCGTTCGAACGGAAGGCAGATTTCGGGCGTTCGTGTCACGTTCGATCAGGCGTTCGAACGGTGTCGGTAATCTGGTTTTGCTGCTAGCCTCACACCCCAGCCCATTTAGCTCCCAAAGCCCATAAAACACATCCCAAATTAAATTAATTAAAATAATTTAAAAAAACATTACCAACATAAAAAAACAATTACCCAACTTAAATTAAAATCATGCCTAAAATAAACAAATCACACATTAAATCAAAATATAATCATGCCTAATTAAAATCAATCAACCAATTATATTCCCAATCTAATAAGATTATTCCCAAACTTAAAATATTGTATGCCTAATTAAAGCCAATTAAATATTTGACTTCCTAATTCAATAAGAATCCACCATTTAGATTAGTTGACTTCCTAATTTAAAATATTTTGTCCCCCCAATCAATCAAATCCTTTCCTTGTTTAAAACCAAATCATATCCTAATTAAATGCACAAAATCCCTTTCCTTGTCAACCTTAACCCTTCTCTATATAAACCACTCTTCACCAAACCTTTGAGCTTCTTGGAGACACACAACCTAAGACACAACCTAAGACACAACCGAAGACACCCAAGAAAATCATAAAAAACCAAAATAGAAAACAGAAATACAGAGAAAACAGCAGCAAAACGGAGTTAAACAGTAGCTTGAGCAGCGAAACAGCGAGGGGAAACGCAAACCAGTGAACCAGAAAAGTTGCGGAGCTTTCACCCCTTCCGATCTCCGTGAAACGCAAGTCCGAGGACAACTAAAAGGTTAGACCTGAGGGTACTCTTCACACTTCTCTTTATCTAATCTTCGTCATTTATTTCAGTCGTATTTTAATTGTTTGTTGAATCTTGTGCGTGTATGATGTGCATCTTGGGTATTGGATGAATGAAAAAGTGTTGTCTCTCGTGGTATATAGGATGGAAACCCGGACGTAAATTTCATAGCCGATTCCGAATGGACGGTAGTATGATCTGCACTCGGGCCACAACTCCACGTACCACTTGAATAAACAATACTTGTTTGTTTTGAACGCTTTGATTTATTTATCTTTTTTTGTCATTTGAATTCTGCATGTTATATGTTTATTTGTGAATATGATGCAATCGAGTGCATGGGCTTAGTAAGTGGAACGAAAGATCCCCTATGGGGAGGGGCTAAACCCCTTTACCACGATGCTTTGCCGCGCCGGTTGGTGTGTGTTCGGTTGGATACAAGATCTATTCAATCGGGCATACTTAGTTTGATATGATTGTCTTTATCTTTTTTATGTATGATTCAATCGAGCGCATGGGCTTAGTAAGTCGGATTAAAGGCACTCCGTTCCACGGGGATAAGATCCTTACCACGATGCTTTGCCGCGCCGGTTGGTGTGTGTTCGGTTGGATACAAGATCTATTCAATCGGGCATACTTAGTTTGATATGATTGTCTTTATCTTTTTTATGTATGATTCAATCGAGTGCATGGGCTTAGTAAGTCGGATTAAAGGCACTCCGTTCCACGGGGATAAGATCCTTATCACGATGCTTCGCCACGCCGGATGACCTATATTCGATCGGATGTGAAATGTGTTCAATCGGATATACAAAGTCCGATATCTCATCTTTGTTATTATGCCTTTACTTTTATTATATGTTCATTGCGCATGGGCTTAGTAAGTCGGATTAAAGGCACTCCGTTTCGCGGATAAGATCCTTACCACGATGCTTCGCCGCGCCCCTTTAGATTTCATGTATCGCGTCAACTTCCATGCATCAGGTCTGTTCCCGTTCGAACGCGTTCACGAACGCAACTCGAACGCGCATACATTTTGCCTTATCATGCATCAGGTCTCATTTCCGTTCGAACGCGTTCACGAACGCCATAAGAAACGAGAGCAGTCTGTTTCATTTCCGTTCGAACGCGTTTACGAACGCTACTCGAACGCGAGCATTCTGTTCCATTTCCGTTCGAACGCGTTTACGAACGCTACTCGAACGCGAGCATTCTGTTTCATTTCCGTTCGAACGCGTTTACGAACGCTACTCGAACGTGAGCATTCTGTTCCATTTCCGTTCGAACGCGTTTACGAACGCTACTCGAACGCGAGCATTCTGTTTCATTTCCGTTCGAACGCGTTTCCGAACGCCACACGAACATACACACACTGAACTGAGACTGTCTTATTATGTTCATGCCTAATAGCTTCTTGGTTGATCTTTCTTATGCAAATATGTTAATGTATTACAATTCATATGCTTATGTCATGATAACGTTTGAGTATTGTTCCTTGTGGTTTATCGGATGGAAACCCAGATGTAAATTCCGTAGCCGATTCCGAATGGACGGTAGTGCGGTCTGTACTTGGGCTATAATTCCACGTACCGCTTGGAAAGATGCCCATATGTGTGCTTGTATGGTTAATATGTGTGCTTGTGTTTTCTTGGATGTGATATGCAAATAAAGCTATATGTTCGTTGCTATCTTGATATATGTGAAGCATGTAATTTCAAGTATGAAATATATGTGAAATGCGTACATAAGTCTTACTTTTAAGCATGCGAATTTAGGATTGTGGTGCACTTGGAAATATCTGTCATAGGCTTGGTTAGATTATTGCATAAATCTTTACATTACAAGTGGCATAAGTAAGGGACCATTCCGAACCCAATGGTTTGAGGTCTTCCCTTGCGAGGGGTGAGTGCGGCCTTAAATCTTTGTCCCGGTTCACACCAGGTGGCGACTCCATCACTCTCCGGTTTAGTCCTCCGTTGGCTACTCCGTACTCCCAACTAGGCCCGCGAGCCTAGAACAGCATGCGTCGCCCAGTTCCTGTTGTCTACAGTCTGGCGACTCCACTGGGGATAGAGAATTGGCTCCGAAATAATGCCTTGTAATGTATAGATTTTTGCTTTAATTAACCGTGTCTACAGTAGTGTATTGGATGTGATGTCAAGACGGAAGTATCACTCCAGACATATGGAGATGATGATCACGCAGGGATTCATAACTCGTTCTCTATTGTGTTGCAACCATCGGGATAATGTGACAAGGTCATGATTATCTGATTCAAAGAGACTAGTTGTTTGATATCCGATATGTGCTTCGTACGGGGCAGACACTATTCCAGCCCTAGGCCTAGCACGTGACATCAGATACTGGATCGAAATACGAGATACTAGGTATTCTACGTCTGACATAGATTATATATTCCAGTAAGAATATTTCTGGAGAATTGGGTAGGCACGGTGCTTTGCTAGAAGCCAAACATGTCTTGTAAATCGGTAAGCACGTAGTACGAGGTACTCGCTTTATCGGATAGTCCGATAACCGGATTTACTGCCAACATATCCAGAGATCTCTTGGGTCGCTTCCCAAGGATTCACCGATGACTGTTGACTTAAATTGGAATTAATCTTGGATTAATTAAGAGAGAGAAAATTAATCTGGGATTAATATGGGCTTTGTTTAATCTGGGATTAAAAGTGTACAGTGGCGAAAGAACGCGATTAATTTGGAATTAATCGGTAAAATAAATTTAATAGTTAAATTTGATTTTTCTATTTAATTTATTCAAACGGGCTAAAATTAATATATCGGATATATTAAAATGAATTGGATTTCATTACGAGATTAAAGTCGGACTTTAATGCGAACGAACGAATTAATTTAGAATTAATTCATGAACGACGTTCGATATATATTTGCGAGGCATCGTTATTTAATTAAATTGGATTTAATTATTTAATGACGAAGGATCGTTTAATTGGATTAAACGGAACCGAGCCGCGGCAAATGCCCGTAGAGATATTTGAATTTCGGATTCAAATATTTGGAGCCAAAAGTGTGGTAGGTGTTCCCACCACACAACCACCTTGTTTTGCCTTTATGAAAACCATTTACCAATCTCTACCTTGTATTGGGTAAAAGGTGAAATGGTTTCACTTTTTGGTAAATAACAAAAAGGGCATTTCATTTGTTGTAACACTTGACACAAACCAAAAAAAAACACAAAAACCCTAAGGAACTAAGCTTGGCCGAATTCCTCTCATCTCCTCTCTTTGATTTGATTTTCAAATCATCAAAAGCTAGCACTTTGGAAGTGAACAAAGGTGATAGGGAAACTCCTCAATAGCTTGGAATCATCTTAAAGCTTGGAATCATCCTAAAGCTTGGATCTCAAAATTTTTTTAAAGCTCTACACTCATTGTAAGTATATTCCGCACCTTATAATGATCAACTCTTATATTATGCATGCTTATTAGATCCTTATATTTTTCTTGGAACACTAACAGAGAGTCAGGACGACGGCTTAGGTTCGTGTACCTGGACTCTAGTGGTGGCTATGTCCAGTTGAGTCGTTTTCCTGGACATAGAGTTCTATGTCAGTTGAGTCGTTTTCCTGGCGTCGGGCACCACCAGTTTCAGAGGCACCTAGTTGAGTCGTTTTCCTGGGTGTAGAGAGACGTCCAGTTGGCTCGTTTTCCTGGACGTAGTGTAGTTTTAGTTTTCAGATTTTCAGTTTCCAGATTTCAGCTTTTCAGTATAAGATTTCAGAAACAGAATTTAAAAAAACCAGTTTTCCAGTTTTCAGTTTTCAGATGTTTAGATTTTCAGTCTTCAAAAACAGTTTACAGCTTTGAGATACCGTTTCAGTTTTCAATTACCGATTACAGTTTCATACACAGTCTTTAGTGTCCAGTTACAGTTTTCAAAAAGAGCTTTTCTAGAAAGAGGAGTAAGATAAGGTTTCAGCAAAGAGTCTTCAGAAGGGTTTTCAGAAAGTATTTTCTAAAGACATAGTATGTTAAGTGTAGTAAAGTTTACAAGTCGTGCATATATCTCAAGTATTCAAGTACATTCATCTGTAATGTATATAGTTGATACCATGCATGAAAGCATTAGTACATTCATATGTGAGTTTTCAGAAAAGGCTTACAAAGTAATAGTTATAAAAGTGTATGGCGTATTGAGTAAAGTATATTTCACAAGATAAGCATATACATCACACCTCTGAGAGGTCATTTGAGATGCATGTAGATGTTATTAACGTACATTTATATGATTTCATATTCGTGAGTATATGGTTAAATTTGGGCATCGCATATTCATATAGAGAGAGCGTTTGGTAAGGTACGAGTATAGAGTAGTATGATTTTATGTTGCTTACTTACATAGGAAGAACATACTGTAAGGATGCTAGTTCATGATGAAAAGGTAACATATGCATGTAATCATGAATAATGGTAATGGATTAAGGCTTTAATAGTCCGATTTGATGATATTCAAAATAATGAAAGAGAGAAAGTTATAATAAATATCTGAACTAGATTAGTAAGAGTGTAAAAAGTAAGTAAGATTAGAGTAGCGCAGCAAAAGCATGATCGAGTCCTACATATTCATGACATAAAAGCTTTATATGTAATTACCTAAAGATTCCAGATGTTTGGTAGAGTATGTAGCAAATAAGTGTAGCACCTGGTGATCAATTAAAGTAACCTATTTGTTAAATGGTTAGGAAATAGATATTAATTCGGACTTTATAGTTATTTGCATGATTACTTACTGAGTCAATATGACTCACACCTTTTCAGTTGTAGTTTTGCAGGTCAGTAGCAGTAGCACGGTGAAGACTTTGAAGACAGCGGATCGCCTCAATTGCAGTCGAGAGAGTGTCGAGTCCTGGGTCAAGTTGTGGGTCCTCACGGCCCTTTGTATTGTATTTTGCATTTGTATCATTTAAGTAAGGATTATGTAATAGTGTAGTTGTTATTTTGAGTTCAGGCCTGAGGCCTTGATGTTGTGTTACCGGCCTGAGGCCGAGATGGATGTGTTCTTGTTGTATTTGGATTCTGGCTACAGGTCAGGTTACATGATGTTACGAATACATCATGCCGAAATTTCGTTAGATTCAGAGGCTTATGGAGATAGGTTTAGCCTGTCTCCTGACGGTAGCATCTTGACCTAGGTGGGATGTTACAGACATATCCCAAAATATCTGCTTAAATTGTGGCAAACGGGATCGTGAAAGCGTGACTGCTGTTTGGACAAAGCAGACATGAAGGAATTAATGACGAGCAAGGCTCCGTGATCAAATATGTTTGTCAACATTGTGTTCACTACTAGTGTTAAAATTAGATTTTAAATACTTAGTGTGGTACATAAATATATACTGATGTGTAGAATCTGCTGTGAACAGGATACTGAATTCAGTTGAGATTAATCTGCAAATTGAAAATGGAATGAAAGTCTCTGTTTTAAGCGTAGATACCTAAATTTGGGAACTACCCTCAGGTGTGTATCTAAATTAGGAAACTGTTATAATGTAACTAGTTTGACTAGAAACATTATCTCTATATCAGTGTTTAACCCGCTGCGGCTGAACCTTTATATTCTAGAACACTAAAGTGTTTCATTATATAAAGATGATATTGAGATGTACACATTAGATGTGAATAACAGTATTTATATTTTGAATATAAATAAATCTCAAACATATAGCATGACAAACAAATAGCTCAAACTGATTTGATAAAAAGAAACCTATTGTGGCATTAATGTCTGGGACACAACTAAAACAGGAATCGTATATCCACACTTTTGAAGAGTGGGTACTAGGACTGATTTGATTCCAATCAAATAAAGTCTGCGAATCTAGTTTATTGGGGAAAGTGCCTAAAACATTATTTACTTGGTAAAAGTGTAAATGCCACCGACCTGCTAGCCCTAATTCATAGTGAAGAAAGTATGGCCCATTCCAGCTAGGCTAGATATGGATATGAATATTTCGTGACCTATACGGATATGGCATCACGTTATGGTTATGTGTTTCTTTTAGAACACAAATCAGAAACTTTTAAAGTTTCGACGCGAAATAGACAAATAGATCGGCTAAAGTATTAGAACGTCACGGTAAGACCGTAATGGAAAATACTTGAGCAATAAGTTTCTAATTTACTTGAAAGAGTATAGTATTCTTTCAAATGAGGACTCCTCATGGAACATGTCAATTTGACAGTGTGTCCGAAACGAGTAATCGAATTTTGTTGGACATGATAAGGTTAACCATGAGTCGCTCTGAGCTACCATTTCCTTCAACGGATAAGCATTAACAGTGCAAAACTTATTTAGAATAAGGTTGCATTAAAATATGTTTGACTGATTTCATATTAGATATGAACGGGAAAGAAACCGGGTTTCTCATTCCTGATAATTTGGGTATGCTAGGCATAAGTTTGGATGATACCAAACTAGAACCCAAATTGGATAAGTGTCAATTATAGGTTATCCTAGGGATACCATAAGTATAGTACTTATACATCTCATCAGAGAATAATGTAATTGTTGCTCGCCATGCCGTTTTCCTAAGAGGAATACCGATATGCAGTGGTAAGTGAGAGGAAAGTAAAACTCGATGAAAATGGATTAATACTGTCCTTGGCATCGAATCTTAATGGAACATAAATGGTTCATCAAGGAAGAAACTATTACCAATAATCTTTGAATACACAAGAATCGCGGTAGTCGGAGAGAGTCATAAAACAACCTGGGATATGGGTTTCTGATCTCACCTCATAAAGATGTCTATCTTATTGAGGTATACCAACTAACTACGTATGCGGAAGTGATACAAGATATCAACTCCCTATTATGACAAAGTGTCATGAATCCGAAATGGATTCCATGTATATCAACTATGTTTGGATACTAGTTGATGTACCGCAAGGCATTGTGCCTATTGGTACTATATAAGTCTTCAAGGAAGACATACATGGATGGCAACATACCAACGTATAAAGCTAGGCTTTTAACGGAAAGGTATCGTTATCAACATTGTGTTGATTACGATTCAACCTTTTAACTATTGCCATGGTAAATCCATTTGGATAATGCTTGCTAAAGCTGCATGTTTCATTTATGAAATATGACAGCAGAACGTCAAAATCGCTTTCCTTAAAAGGAAACCTTTTGGAGGATGTTTTCAACATCCTGACGGTTTTGTCGTACCAAAACTAGCAAACAAGGTTTGCAAGTTATTCGATCCATGTTTGGATTGAAGCAAGCATTAAGTTATTGAAATTATCGTTTTGATGTAATCATAATGGTGTATGATTTGATTCAAAATGAATATGATTCTCGTGTATATAAGAGGGTTAGTGAGAGTGCACTGACAGTGGCTGTCCTATAAATAATGATAATATGTCATTTCTTGGAAATGATATTCCAATCAAAATGCAATCGGTGAAAGCTAGGCTTTCGAGAAAACTCTCTGAGAAACTCGTACATTGAAAAATGTACATGGCCTGGTGTCTCATACACTTTGAGCATATGGATTCACAAACAGGCCAATCCAAGTGATAGTCACTGCATTGATGATAAGAATATCCGTTAGTATCTTAGAGAACTAAGGATGCTGTCTTAATCTGTGGAGAAGAAGAACTTGAAGTGAATGAAATCACTATTGCAAGTTTCCTAAACTGATAAAATGACTGAAAGTCGCAAACGGTACTATACAGTTTGAATAACGGTACAGTAAGCTGGAAATCGTTGAAGCAAGATACTGTTACCGTATAAACAATAAATGCGGGTTATTGCTACAGCTGAGGCAGCAATAGAAACCATCTAGGTCAATAACAAATCTAATTAGATTAGATATAGTTCTGTTAGCAACTGAGCCAGACGTCAGCACAGGCTAAAGAATTAATGGTCTCATCAACGATCCAGATATATACTTTGACTATTCATCTGATTCATTCGGATCATACATCATGGCGATGTGATGATCGTATAAATCGCATCAGACGATGATCATGCAAATCCGCTGACAAAAGCATTTTCTCAGTAATTTGAGCCAACCGTACATAGTTCGGGTGTTAGACACTCGAGTGACTGGCTATAGGCCAAGTGGGAGATTGTTGGACAATTATGACCCATAGCGTCACTATTTGTACAGATCATGGTGTTGTTGTACAAATTAACTATGTGACAAAGAAGATTGCACTCTTATCATTTGTGAGAGGTCCCTATGATTTGTTCCTGGACGGAGAATGATATGAGACAGTATCAGTCCACGAAGGATAAATCATTAAATATCCCTAGTCAGAGTATTATCGAGATTGGACATCGATAAATACGTAAAAGACTAGTATTGTACATGTGCGCGTTGTGAGGGCACAACGACATAGTTCTCATATATTTGGGAATTGGATACTCATGCAAGTGTAGTAGGAGGTTATGTTTCACCGATGGTGCGGGAAATAGCTTCGATCTGGATAGACCCCCTCAGAATTCCATTGGTAGTATGACTATGTGTCTATGGAAGTCCGAAATCAGGGTAGGTGTATTTAGTCTTAACCTGAGACTTGCACCGCTAATACTTGCGACAATCAATATACTTTGGTTGCGGTCATCCAGGGCTTTAACAAGTTTTATGTACGCCAATGCTGGGTATATTGAGAATCGTAGTGTGTTGGGTGTGATGTCAAGACTGAAGTACCACTTCATTCTTATTGGAGATGATGGTCACGTAGGATACAGTATTAGTACTCTTAAATGCTGCAGCTATCGGGATAAAATGACAAGGTCAGGTTTATCCGATTCTAGAGACTAGTTACTAGACATCTGACATGTGCTTCGTACGGGGCAGACACAATTCCAACCCTAGGCCTAGCACGTGATCATCCGACACTGGACAGAAATACGCAATACTACATATACTACGCCTGATACAGATCCTTTATTCCTGTAAGGATATTTCCGGAGAATTGGGTAGGCATGGCGCTTTGCTAGAGGCCAACATTGTCTTGTAAATCGCAAAACGTAGTTTGAGGTACTTACGTGTTCGGATACTTCGACGACCGAATTTACTGCCAACATATCCGGGGATCTCATGGGTCACTTCCCAAAGATTTACCAATGACGTATGTCTCGCACTTTAATTAATATGGGATTAATTAGAAGAGAGAGAAAATTAATATGGGATTAATTTCGGAGATATTTTATCTAGGATAAAATATCAATAAAAGAGAGATAACGATTAATTTGGAATTAATCGGTAAATTAATATATTTGATATATTAAACGAAATTGGATTTCAACGCGGAATTAAAATTAGATTTTAATTCGGGCAAGTGAATTAATTTAGAATTAATTCGTAAGCGACGTGAATAGTAATTATGCTTGGCATGATTATTTAATTAAATTAGATTTAATTACGTCGCAATGGAAAATTTGTTAATTTGGAATTAGCGAACCCGAGCCTGAGATTATTTGTGAGTGCATTCACATTTCGAATTCGAGTGCGACACGCAAGTCAAATCAAGCGTCGGATCATTAGTCATATCAAACGTCAAATCGCTAGTCACTTCAAGCATCAAAGCATTTGTCACTTTGAGTGATATGACTTGAGAACTTGAGTGATGTGACTTGACACTTGATGGATCTGACTTGATGTGGTTGGTGTGGCTTTTACTTTTTGTCTTTTTGAAAGCCAAATTAAAGTGAAATTCAATTGAAATTCACAAAAGTGTATAAGATACACTTAAAGCCAAAATGCAAATTCACTTCACACATTTTTTCTCTCTTTCCTCCCAACTCTTTCTTCTCTCTTTTCTACCTTCTGTTCACACCCAAGGGGCTGTGAAACTGCCCAATGCCGTGAGCAATGAGGGGAATAAAGAGATGATTTTGTTGCAAAATCGGAGGTGCTAGCACACTAAGAAGACATACGAAGGTGATAGGGAACTTTACCCACGAGCCGGGAATCGTTTGACGAAGCTTGGAGCTTCAAATTATGATCCAAAACTGAAAATAGAGGAGCATCTCACTGCCGAACACCTTAGAGGGAAGAAAATAAAGTTTTGTTCGTTAAAGCGTCGCTCAACCGATCGATGTGAGTATTCCGCAACTTCCGTTGATTGTATTCACATGTTATTTCATGCTTATAATTGATCTTGGGACCTTAATAGAAACCAACAATCATTGCCTGTGCTTTTTCTTACGTGGAAACACGTCGCTATCCTAAGGTGGAAGGAAGATTTCTTTTCCGCAGGGAAGCCAGCCCACTCTAGTATAGTATATCACTTTACTGACTTTAGTTGGTTCAATTTTTTCATCTCGACAGTAAAATGAATTTATATTAAGCACTGATCAAATAATTTCATATAATGTAAAATTCACATTGTAAGATAGATTCCTTTAGGTGTCTCTCTTTCTATTGAGTATTGTGTATTGCCAATGTTAATTAAAAACTAAAAAGATAGGGAAGATGATGGATTTGGTATTAGATTTCCCTTATCAAAAGTAAGCAATGAAGTGCAGTTCTATCTGTTAATTACTTGTTTCTCTCTCTATTCCTTCATATTTTTAATTATTAATTTGTTGTTTGTGTTATCTCTAGTTCTTTGTTGTAATGGATGCTTAAAGCTAAAGTAATAAAGAAGAAAATGACTTCCCTCTTAGTCAAACAATTAGTGGAAAATGAAAAGAAGTGGACCGACTAATCGTGTTTGAGCCGGTTGACTAATATGAAAGAGCTTTGGAGTTGGACTGCCAATTATTTTTCGATTTGGATTCTAGATTTTTACCACTGTTTCCAAACCGGATTAAACTGGCTAGTTAAATCAGAATCCGATCATGAATCTTATTCGAGTAAACTTTCAAATTGAATGTTAAAAAATTGATGACTCAGACAACTTAGTTTACATTAACAATAATTACTGGGTTCATTATTTCTAGTGATGACATTAATTCTTGTGATGACATCAATAAATTTATGCCTATAAAATTACCTAGTAATGACAATAATTCTTAATCATTTCTTGATTTTTCTTTCAGAGCTAGCATATTCTCTGGATCTATAGTTGGAAAAGTATTGTCAGTTGAGAAGGTATGCCTTGTTATGTGCATTATTTTGGTTTATATTTTCATATTGTTATAATCCATATCTGATATTGCATGTTTATTTGGTTAATTCAAATTAGTATATTACAAAGGAAGCCAAATAAGGTATTTCGCAATGAATAGAGAGTGGATTAATCATAAAAGTATAAAAGATAGGCGAACTCCAGAATATAAAAATGGTATTAATGAGTTTCTTAACTTTGCATTTGAAAGGGTGGGAAGCAATAGAAAAATAAGATGTCTGTGCCACAACTGTTTGAATTGTATTTTCTATGATAGAGATGTGGTTTTCACTCATTTGATTGTTTATGGGATATTAAAAGACTATAAAATTTGGTCTTTGCATGGAGAAGATACTAAAGATAATGAAGTAAATGAAGATTCTGATGGGAATGATGATTTTGATGGATTTGATGAGACTGTTCCTTTAATCCATGATATAACAAATGTATGATCTATTAATTTCAATGAAGGTGTGGCTGAAGTGGGTTGTGATAGTAAGGAAAATGACCATATACATGAAAAGTTTACTAGATTGATGGAAGATGCCGAGCAAGAGTTATTTTCTGGTTGTAAAAGTTTCTCAAAGTTGGAATTTATTGTTCATATTCTCCATTTAAAATGCATCAATGGTTGGAGTGATAAATCTCTAACTATGTTGCTTGGCCTTTTGCGAAAAGCCTTCCTTCATAATGAAAATTTTCCAAAAAATTCCTATGAAGCAAAAAATTACACACATTTAATTTAGGTTTGAATTATACTAAGATTGATGTTTGTAAGAATGATTGCATTATTTATCGAAAAGAAAATATGCTAATCTTCAAAGTTGCCTGATCTGTGGACGCTCAAGATGGAAAAATGGTGGTTGTGAAGTTGAAAATGATAATCTTAGTGATTGTTCAAGTAAGGGAAGAAAAATTCCATAAAAAATCTTGCGTCATTTTCCATTAATACCAAGACTTCAAAGATTTTACATGTCTTCAAAGCTAGCATCCTATATGCGGTGGCATAAGGAGAAACGCTCTGATGATGGGGTTCTGAGGCATCCGGCCGATTCTAAGGCATGAAAATCTTTTGATGAGATGCATCCCGACTTCTCTTTGGATTCCCGAAATGTAAGGCTTGGGCTATCTTCAGATGGGTTTAATCCATTTGGAAATTTAAGCATTTCTTATAGCATATGGCCCGTGATATTAGTTCCATATAATTTACCACCTTGGATGTGTATGAAAAGTGATTTTTTCATGATTTCTTTGCTAATTCCTGGTCCAAAAGCTCCTGGAAATGACATTGATGTTTATTTAGATCCTTTAATCGATGAATTGCAAAAGTTGTGGGATGTTGGGGTTGAAATGTATGACTCTTATACAACTTGTAATTTCAAATTACGAGCTGTATTATTATGGACCATTATTGATTTTCCCGCTTATGCGAATTTATCTGGGTGGAGTACTAAAGGAGCTCTTGCTTGTCCATCTTGCAATGTTGATACGTGCTCTCAATGGTTAACACATGGTCGTAAATTTATTACATGGGGCATCGTAGAATTATAGAAGCTAATCATAAGTGGAGGTTTGAAAAAAAAAATCTTTTGATGGGTTAATTGATAACCGTTCTCCACCTAATCATCTTTCAGGTGATGATATTCTTGACCAACTGAATGGTTGTGTTAATGTAACATTTGGCAAGGGTAATGGTAAAAGAAAACGAAGTCACCCTTCTTTGATATATAATTGGAAGTAGAAAAGCATATTTTTCCGATTGCCCTATTGGAGTAAGCTCTTAATACGTCACAACTTAGATGTCATGCATATTGAGAAAAATATTTGTGATAATATTTTGGGAACAACAATGGGAGTAGCCGGAAAAAATAAAGATAATGTGAATTCTCATTTGGACTTCGAGGAGTTAGGAATCCGTAAGGATTTGCATCTTGTTGAAAATAATGGTAGATTACAAATGCCAATATCTACTTTTGCATTGACTTTGAAAGAGAAAAGAAAATTTTGTGACATCTTTGCTAGTTTGAAAGTTCCAGATGGATACTCTTCAAATTTCGCTCGATGTGTAAATCAAAGTGAGGGTAGGATTTTTGGCATGAAAAGTCATGATTGTCATGTGTTTATGTATGATTTAATCACGTCAACTTTCCATGGGATCTTACCGAAAGATGTTTATGAGCCTTTAGTTTAAATGGGGATGTTCTTCAAGCAATTATGCTCAAAGGCTTTAAGGGTGGATGTGTTGGAAAGCTTAGAACACAAAATTACAAAAACCCTTTGCAAGCTTGAGCGAATATTCCCTCTATCTTTTTTTGATATTATGGTGCACTTGTGTATACATTTACCAAGTGAAGCAATGGTAGTTGGGCCTGTACAATATAGATGGATGTTTGCTTTTGAAAGGTATAAGCATATACTTTGATCTATGTATTTTCTTTATATTCCATATTCAGGATGAGTTGTAAAACTTATTTTTAAAATAGGGAAATGCGAAAATTTAAAGGTATGTGCATAATAAAGCTCGTCCAGAAGGATCAATAGCTGAGGGTTACATAGCAGATGAGTGTATGAATTTTTGCTCTAGATATTTAGGTAGGGCGGAAACAAGATTCTCATGTAGAGACAGAAACTATGATGGTGGTGAAGCACAACAATCAGAGTTGTCGTTCTTCACGAAGACTGGAAAGCCTTTAAGTAAAAGGGTCATTAAGGAATTGAGTTTTCAAGACTGTAAAAGAGCTCATTTATATATTTTGAGGAATTGTAAGGAGGTCCAACCTAACTTAGAGTAAGAATTTTTAACAACTTAAAAATATTAATTTTTGTTAGTGCATTAGACATTGTATTGATAGTATTTATTTATTTTAAATAAATAGGGAGTATGAATGTGATAATCATGAAGAAGAAGTTGAATTTATAAAGTAGTTTGACAATAAGGTAAGTATACAATGAATATTATCAATTATCAATGACATGATAAAGAGATTGCTCTTACATTAACCTAATATGTTACCGTTTTGTGTAATAGTTTACAGATTTATGGGCCAATGGTGATGAGAGAGTAAATAAAGAACTTTTATCTTTGGCGCAAGGTCCAATTAGGAGGATTTCTTTTTAAAAAGGTTACATTGTTAATGGCTTTAGATTCCATACAAAGAAGCATGTTGACAAACGTAAAACCTAAAATAGTGGAGTGGTTGTGAATGAGGATGTCAATAGTGGAGAGAAAGACTATCTTGGATTAGTAAGATACATTGTTGAATTAGAATATCCCAGTCCTAATAAAATTATACTTTTTCAATGTGATTGGTACGATGTATATGATGAGAAAAAGAGTATAAAGAAAGAGCTGAATGAGGTTATCACAATTAATATCACACGTTTTTTACAAACCGATGAGCCATTTGTGTTGGTTAGCCAAGTTGAGCAAGTGTATTATTTGCCAGATCAATTAGACTCTAATTGGCGAATAGTAGTTAAAAAATTCCTCGCAACAACTATGATATGGCTTTTGATAAAAAAAATGCTGATGATAATGAACTATATTGGGATGTTAGAGAGCCTAGTTTAGTAGATGATTCCCATTATAGTGTGGTTAATGTAGATGATGGGGAGATGTCATTAGTAAGGGTTGATATAGATCCATAAACTGTGGATAGAAATGATTTGAACAAACTTAGTGGTTGTTGGTCTAAAGGAGAAGAAGAAGAAAAGAAGAAGAAGAAGAAGAAGAAGAAGAAGAAGAAGAGATGATGATGATGACTTGGACTCATAACTTATAATTCTAGTGAATGAACATTTTTCTATGGTAAGTATTTTTATATGAATATTTATAATATATTGTTGTTTCTATACAATGTCAAATGTTAGTCCTTATGTTTGCTTGTACTTTTCATAGATTCAATGGCAACTGAAGTGAATCCTCACATGTGGAAGGATCTCATTCGAAACAACTTGAAATAGAAGTCGGTATGTTAGTGTTGTTTAAACTTATATAGTTGAAATATCTACATTGTATTTACTATGTAGTTTGTTTTTAGGTAAAGCAAACATACGGGGAAAGACTCGTGGTGTAAAATGGAAACGTAAAAGAGATGACAAATCTGAACCAGTGGTTGTGGATATACATGAATGTCTTCTGAGGGTAGTTGGTGATAATGCCCAACAATTTATAATAGAGACAAGTTATATAGTGAAGCAAAATTGTCCACTTAATGTCAATAAATGGTCTGATATAAATTTAAGCATCAGGAACAAAGTGAAGGTTAAATACACTTGACTCTAAGTATTTTTGTGTAAGCAAATGATTGTATAAATATTTATTGCTTAATATTTGTAATAGTTTATATGTGATGTGATATAGGAAATGTTTGTGCTTCCTGAGAGTGCTAATGTGGAGCGTGCTGTTTGGAGGGTTTTGATGCAGAGGTATTCAAGTTGGTGATTTGTATTAAGGAGAGATTATTACCTGAAATACAAAACTGACAGTGAGCGTTTAAGTTATTATCCTCCTAGAGTTGATTATAATGAGTGGAAATGGTTGTGGAGCAATATTGGGGAACACAAAAATTTAGAGTAAGTTGTTTGTCCCCAGGATTATTTATTTTTGCGGAGGCTTCTACTGTATGTAGAAACCAATTTCTAGGCTCCAGTATGCAGCAAAACCCAGTTTCTAGGTTCTGCTGCCTGTAGAATCCCAGAATTGGTTTCTGCATGCAGCAGAACCCAATTTTAACGGTATACGAAACCCAGAAATCTGGGTTTTTGCAGGTTATGCAGCTGCAGAAACCCAGATTTTCTGGGTATGCTGCTGCAGAACCCAAAATTATGAGGGTTTCTGTAGCAACAGAAAAATTCTGAGGGTTTCTGCTACATGCAGAACCCAGATTTATATGTGATATGATATAGGAAATGTTTGTGCTTCCTAAGAGTGCTAATGTGGAGTGTGCTGTTTGGAGGGTTTTGATGAAGAGGTATCGAAGTTGGCGATTAGTATTAAGAAGAGATTATTACTTGAATACAAAACTGACAGTGAGCGTTTAAGTCATTGTCCTCATGGAGTTGATTATAATGAGTGGAAATTATTGGTGGAGCAATATTGGGGAACACAAAAATTTAGAGTAAGTTGTTTGTCCCCAGGATTATTGGTTTTTGCGGAGGCTTCTGCTACATATAGAAGTCCAATTTCTGGGCTTCAGTAAGCAGCAGAACCCAGTTTCTAGGTTCTACTGCATGTAGAATCCCAGAAATTGGGTTTCTACATGCAGCAGAACCCAATTTCACTGCATGCAGAAACCCAGAAATCTGGGTCCAGAAAATCTGGGTTTTGCTGCTACAGAAACCCAGATTTCTGGGTTTCTGTAGATGCAGACCCAGATTTTCTGGGTTCTTGCTGCTGTGCCCAAAATTTTGAGGGTTTCTGCAGCAACATAACCCAAAATTCTGATGGTTTCTGCTGCATGCAGAAACCCATAATTTTGGGTTCTACTACTGTAGAAACCCAGAAACTGGGCTCTGCTGCATGCATAATCCTTGTTTCTGGGCTTTTACTGAATTCGTTGCTTCAAATGAGTTAATATATTAATATAAAATAAACATTGCTTCTGTATTTCTGAGAATTGAATTTTTTTTCCTCACATTTTATTTTTATTGCTGCAGGATATTAGTGAAGTGAATTCTTAACATCGGAAAAATAAAAGATGCTTGCTTGCGTGGGTACCAAGTCTATTGCAGAATTACGCACGAAATGGTAAAATTTATTATCAGTTGGTGTGTTATTTTATTTCTTTCTACTGATAATTTTTTAATTATTTTACATTGTCTCATCTAACTCATAGAGAAGTACGACGAGTACCCTAGAAATTGCAGAACCAACATAGTATCTTAGACTTTTTGCCAAAGAATAAAGAAAAATGATGGCAGTTGGGTAGATAAAGAGGCTGAAGAAGCTTATCAAAAGTTTTGGGAATTACATGAAACACAATTGCAATGTAATGAAGTTTGACAACACTTACAACCCAAGAGGCTTTCACAATTGTTCTTGGGCATAGATCGGATACTAAAGAGGTATGGGCGAAGGCCCTAGCCCTTTCAAAAGTGTAAATCATAGAGGGCAACAAAATCATCATAGTGTGATGAATGAAGAGATAAATACTCGGATTCAATCTGAGGTTGAGGAGAAAATGAACTAACTTTTGTCTAAAAAAAGAGGCTGAACTTCGAGTTACACTTAGTGCAGAGATAGAGGCCAAGTTGCATGAGGAGCTACGCATTGAAATGAAGAAAGAGTTGCAACGGTTGGTGAAAGAAGAGTTAGCCTCTTCGCGGGAGAGTCATCATCCACCAGTAAGTAGTAAGAAATTTATACAAAGCTATTTCTATATTCTTGTGTTTTGATACCAATCATATTTATTGATACCATTTTGTTTATACAATACGCAAAGTTGCATATAATTAAGAACAACCCTTTAAATTACTTTATAATTAAATCAAGCAAGGTTTTAGATGCAGCTCCAACTATGGTTTAGCTAACCCAAATTTGCTATTTCTATATTCTTGTGTTTTGATATATTTGCTTAATAAATTTACAGTCTGGTTTATCTTGTTCAAAGCCTATTGATGAGAGAATAAGTCCCAAATGATGTTGGTCCAACTCAATGTGATATTGTAAGTTATGTTTTGATTAACAAAATAATGAAAAAATCTTTAAAACATATTTGATTGTCATATTTATTGGTCATATTTGTAGGAGTTGTACACTTGCAAGATATGTAATATTGCGGTGAATGGCGCATAAGAATATATGTCTCATATGCGTGGAGAGCGACATGAGTAACATGCACTTGTTTATTAATTAAATATATTTGTGATATCTATAACACTATTATTATGGAATTTACATTTATATTATACAGATCAAAAGACTTTGAATGGAACAGTTGGAAGATCAACTCCAACGACAACTTTGCAGGGAAAAATGAGTTGATACCAAATTTTAAGATTGCAAAATAAAGTAGTTTGGTTGTTAATTTTTTTTTAACTTAACCTCAGAATGGTGAAGATCGGAAGAAAAGACTGAAATCACAACGAATCGGTTTCAAAAGATATGTTTCGATAACAGTTCTCTGACTTTTATTTCATATATATTTTCATAAAATCAGGTAATTAGAAATACTGTTTCAAAATATCAACTAATGTTGACATTAATTTTATTTATTGAATTTTTCTCAATTCTTCAGTTTTAATATATATATTATATATATTTTTACATATAATTGTTTTTATTATCTTTTGATAAGTCAATTAATATATACTGATATAATTATTTTTTGATAAGTCAATTAAAATATACTGATATAATTATTTTCATACAAATGCCGGTAACTATTTTGTTGGTTCAAAAAGTAGTGGACAAATGAAAAGCTAGTTCAGTCGATGAATGGTTTCGTTTCACCATATGTTCAAAGTCTTTTTTGTAGTTTGAATATTGAATGTAAATTTAGATGTGAGACGAAACCAATAACTTTTGATTTTTAAATTATAATTAGTTGGTCATTTGTCTGTTTTAATGTAAGAACATAATATTTTTTTTTTTTGCCTGTAAATACAAATATTCTATTTATATATACTAATGTATTAAAATTTATTTTTAAATCATTTTACAATACAAAATATCGTATGGTGTAAACAAATTTTGAAATATAATTTTAATATTTACCTAATTTGTCATTGAAAATAATTAATTTTGGAGGCAAAATGAATTTCCCAACTGAAAGTGACTTTTAGTGGCGAAATTGATATTTTTCACCACTGAAATTCCATTTATAGTGGCGAAAAATTCGCCACTAAAAGTCATAATTTTCGCCACTAAATGTCCATTTTAGTGGCGAAAATATAATTCGCCACTAAAAATAAACTTTTAGTGGCGAAAATGTTCACCGCTAAAAATCTAATTTTTTTGCCATTATTGTATACTTTTAGTGGTGAAATGAATTTCGCCACTAAAGTAAGGTTTTTGTGGCGAAATTATATTTCGCCACTAAAACCTTTGGTGTAGCACTCTTTGTGGCGAATTAGTGGCAAAATTTTAGCTTTTATAATTTTACACACCGTAAATCTATAAAGATGATATCAACAAAGAAGGCTAAAACCTTTTGTGTCGCACTCTTTGTGGCGAATTAGTGGCAAAATTATATTTCGCCACTAATTATTTTAGTGGCAAAATTTTAGCTTTTATAATTTTACACACCGCAAATCTATAAAGATGATGTCAACAAAGAAGGCTAAAACACTTCCCAATTTACATATATAATAGATGATATCACACTTACAATCATATTCAATTCGATGGAATTATTTTATCTTAAAAAAATTCTCAATAATTTTCCTGGGAGGTGTATTTCTTCATTTCGTCCAGCATTACCAAAAAAAAGTTGAAGTAGTTACTTTCGAAATAACAGAAAGAAAGCAATGACTGGAGTGAGAGAGTTAGATTCGAAAGGATAATTTCTTACTACTTTATCTCTAGCCGTACAAGAGACTTTCATCAATTATGAGATGCCTCGATCTCGTCAGGCTTCGTTCTCAACTCCAATAGTTGATAGACTCACGTGCCTTTGATGCTTCGATCGGCGTTGAGATGCTTTGATCTTGATAGGCTTCATTCCTAGCTCTAATAGTTAATAAACTCATAGGCCTCAAATGCTTCAATCGTGGTGAGATGTCTCGATCTCACGAGCCATCATTCCCAGCTCTCATTAGTTGATAGACCCATATGCCTCTAAGCTTCGATCGATAATGAGATGCTTTGATCTCTTGTCTATTAGTTGATGTTTGGACCCTCGGGACTCCCAATGCTCCAATAGGTTTGAAATGCGTAGATCTCTATTTCCAGATTCTAGATATGGTAAATCATGTATGGCCAGATGGGATTTCTTCACTTATGTCCCATTCGATGTCCTTGTAATATATGTCTGACCGGACATGCTTCAAAAATACAAAAAGGAAGACTTCCTTCTTATTTGTCATCGATGTTGTAAAAAGCCAAAAAATAGCTCTGTTCAAAACTCTCAAAACCTTTCATCTTTGGAACTTCCTTTCCTAACTCACTAATGGCATTCTAGGACCTTCCAGGACTAAGGGTGCGCCCGAGGCTCTCTCCTATTTTTTCGTCTCTCAATCATTTTTCGGGACGTCAAAAATCTATAGGTCTCAAATATGGGGATCACATCTCTACTCTCAAGTCCCTATGAGATGACGTCTGCTCTAGCGTAAAGTCAATAAGCTTTCTTTTTTATTTTCATATTTTTGAATTTTTAGATCTGCCTATGTCCGACCAGACATGCTTTAAGTCTGGGGCTCCAATATATAGGTCTGACCGGACATGAAATATATGTCAATTGCCACTTATTCAAGTATGCATGGACCTTCAGACCAAATGACTTAGTTTTAGGCTTAGCCTTGGTCTGTTAGACCCCAAAAATATGGGTAGGATGTTTTAGGGTTCAACCCCGAAATTGTCCTTTATTCAAGAGTTCCATCTCCGGTCGGGTGTCAATCATATATCCGGCCATAGGTCTTCCATATCAGGTCTGAATTTTGCATATCCAATCGACTTCCCTTATATTGTGACCATTCCTCATGCCTTGTGTTATTATAGTTATGATGTTTCTATATGTCTACTAACCTGATTTTTATCTTTTACAGCTAGACAATTCCTACCTAAGGGCCACTGGCTGTTGGATTTTCTAGGTCTAACCAAGATCAATTAAGCGAATGAAATGCACGAATACATCAAAGTAAAGTTACGGAATAACTCACTTTGATCGGCTTTTGGATGCGATGAACAATAATAATCTTCCTTGAAGTGATTCTCGGCCAAGCCCTTTGGTTGTCCTCTATGGATGATCTTAAAGCTCCAAGCTTTATTTTGTGATTCCATGCTCATAGATGGGTTTCCTAATCACCTTCGTGTGACTCCTTATGTGCGCTAGCACTTGGAAAAATTTTACCCGCGAACCTTCCTTTGCATCTTGCATCTCTCGGCCATGAGAGATTTATTTGAGAGAAAAAATGGCCCTTGGACGAGAGTTTGGAGAGAAGAAAGAAGATGAATGAGTTGTTATATTGATTTAAAAAAACAAATAAAAGATATACCAATTTTCCAAAAAGGTACAAGGTTTTAAAAGCCTTTCAACTATTCACATCAATCAATGATAACAAGCTTCACATCACTCAAACTGATGTGACTTCCATCACTTGATTGACTAATGATTTGACGCGTGATGTGATTTATGGATCCCACTTGATTAGAAATGTGAGTGGGCCCGTAAATAGTCCCGGGCTCGGGTTCACTAATTCCGGATTAACGAATTTTTTCATTACGACGTAATTAAATCAAATTAATTAAATAATTATGCCTAGCAAAATTATTATTCATATCGCTAGCGAATTAATTCTAAATTAACTCTTCGCTCGAATTAAAATCTAATTTTAATTCCGCATCGAAATCCATTTCGTTTAATAGCGAATATATTTTTTTTATCGATAATTCCAAATTAATCGTTCTCTCTCTTTAAATAGTATTTTATCCCAGATAAAATATCTCCGTAATTAATACTAGATTAATTTTCTCTCTCCACTAATTAATCCCAGATTAATTATGTACGAGTCATACGTCATCGGTGAATCTTCGGGAAGTGACCTATGAGATCCCCGGATATATTGGCAGTAATTCCGGTCGTCGGACTATCCGAACACGTACGTACCTAGTATTACATTTTTACCGATTTACAAGATATGTTGGCTTCTAGCAAAGCACCGTGCCTACCCAATTCTCCAGAAATATTCTTAAAGGAATATATAATCTGTATCAGGAGTAGTATACATGGTATTACATATTGCGATCCAGTATCAGATGTCACATGCTAGGCCTGTTGGACAGTTATGACCCATAGCGTCACTATTTGTAAAAGACATTGTGTTTTTGTACAAAATTAACGATGTTATAATGAAATTGCCTTTTACCGTTTTATGATTCATTTACTTTGATATATATAAATGGTAAAAGTACTTATGATTAGTTCCGGATTGAGATGATATGAGACAGTATCAATCCATAAAGGTTTAATCATTAAATATCCCTAGTCCTAGTGTTATCGAGATTGGACATCGATAATGCAGAATAGACTATTATTGCACTTGTGCGCGTTGTAAGGGCATAATGACATAGTTCTCATATGTTTAAGTATAAGATACTTATGCAAGTGCGATAGGAGGTTGTGTTTTACCGATGGTATGGAAAATAGCTTCGCTCTGGATAGACCCCGCGGAATCCCATTGGAAGTATGTATATGTGTCTATGGGAGCCCGCTTCAGGGTAGGTGTATTTGGTCTTAACATGAGACTTGCATCGCTAGTACTTGCGACAATTGGTAAACTTTGGTTTTGGTCATTCAGGACTTTAACAGGTTCTGTGTACGCCTCTGATGGGTTTATTGCGAATCGTAGTGTATTGGATGTGATGTCAAGACGGAAGTATCACTTCAGACATATGGAGATGATGATCACGCAGGGATTCAGAACTGGTTCTCTATTGTGTTGCAACCATCGAGATAATATGACAAGGTCATGATTATCCGATTCAAAGAGACTAGTTGCTTGATATCCGATATGTGCTTCGTACGGGGCAGACACTATTCCAGCCCCAGGCCTTGCACGTGACATCCGATACTGGATCGCAATACGCAATACTACGGTATACTACGCTTGATAAAGATCGTATATTCCAATAAGAATATTTCTGGAGAATTAGGTAGGCATGGTGCTTTGCTAGAAGCCAACCTTATCTCGTAAATCACTGAAAACATATTACGAGAGTACGACGTGTTCGGATAGTACAACGATCGTATTTGCTGCCAATATATCAAGAAATCTCTTGGGTCGCTTCCCGAAGATTCACCGATGACGTATGATTCGAACTTAATTAATGGGATTAATTACGGAGAGACTTTATCTTGGATAAAGTACTATTTGAAGAGAGAGAAAGATTAATTTGGAATTAATCATTAAAATAATATATCGAATATTATTCGGAATTAGATTTCGACACGGAATTAAAATTAAATTTTAATTCGGGCAAACAAGTTAATTTGAAATTAATTCGTTAGCGACGTGAATAGTAATTTTGCTAGGCATAATTATTTAATTAAATTCGATTTAAATAACGTCGCGACAGAAGTTTGTTAATTCAGAGTTAGCGAACCCGAGCCTGGGAGTGTTTTGCATTTGGAATCGAGTGGGGCCTACATGTCACATCAACCATCATTTCACATGTCAACTTTAGTTGCTTTAGCTTGATGTGTTTAGGTGAGTTGGTTAAAGAGTGTTGAACACTCCAAGTCAAGAGAGATGAAAGACATATACCAACTTGACTTTTGGTATATCATTATTATTGATTTTAGAAATCAAATAGACATCTTTCTATTCTCTCATAGTATGGCCGAAACCAGAAAACTGCATTCCCTCTCCATTTTCTTCATTTTTCTTAACCAAAAGTGTGAAGAAAATGTGTGAATTCTTGTTGCAAAAATTCACTAAGGGCTAGCACTCTTCAAGAATCATTAAGGGGTGATAGGGAAACCTATTCAAGGGCTTGGAAAAATCAAAACAAGCTTGGAGCTTCTACCTTGTCTTGGCCGAATCTTGGATCCTTGGGGAGGAAAATTTTGTTCATCAACAAATCCTAAATCGATCATTGTAAGTATGTTTCCGGCATATTTCTTCGTTATTCATTCATGTTTCATTGTTCATTATGATCTTGGGAATAATCATAGAAACCAACAATGGTATCATTGAGCCTATAATGAGCAAGAAATTTATTAGGGCAAAATTTGGGGAAAATCCATGTGAGCATGATTTGATTAAATTGAATGGTTGAGTATGCTTGTATGTTGATTAAATGAGATATGATTGGATCAATTTCAACAAATTGTGATTGGATCAAAATTTGCCCCACTATTAGGCTTGGCCGAATGCATTAGTTACCCTAGGCTCTTGGAATTTTTTATTTTGATGATCATTGGATGACTTGAAATGAATAGGAAATGTCGATTTGTAATTCGATCGGATTGAAATCGAAATAAGAAAAAATTCATTACCTTGGCCAAGAGCTCTTTGGGCATGTATGGATTTGATTTTTTGATTCAAAAATGTTGGACATTAATTGAACAAAAAGATACATAATTATTTGATTAAATTGTATTTTGAAAATATTGATTTAGTTAATTAATTGATGTATTACACTTTAATTAATTAAATTATAAAATTTGGAATTTTAAAATTTGGTTAATGGGCTTAATTTGAATTGGGCTTGAAATTGTTATATTTGGGCATAATGGGCTTGGTTGGGCCAAGTTGGTTAGGCCAATTGGATTGGATCCTAATTGGGCCTAAATCATTCCATTAAGTCCAAATGTAATAAATGGGCTTTAAAGTTTAATTGGGCCTTATGGGCTTGATATTGATTTTATGGCAAATGACGATGATTCCTATTTTGACTTGGTGATTGGGTTGACCCACATTGACCAAAGCCCATGCCTTATGAAATCAATTGAAAGCCCATCAGACTTTAATGAACGAACATTGGATGTTAGTTGGGCTTTGAGACCCAATAAGATTAGATTTGGAATCTAAGTCGTTAAAGCACATTAAAAAAGTGTATATATTTAATTTTGAATAATATTAGAATTAGTATGAATACGACTTAAATTAGATTTAACGAGTAGTTCGATATAATTCAAGAATTCGTACTTTGAGTACTTATTCTCAAATGAGTTGGACTCACGGAAAATCAAATCGTTTTTTGAACATTGGATGGTCACATAATTAAAGACTAATTAATTGGATTAGATTGGTTGTAATGCATGCTATGAATGAATATATGGATGTGATGAATGAATAGCGTATATCGGATGGATATTAGAAGGGAAATGGTAATTTTGGAAATTATTGTAAATTTGGAATTTATAAATTGGACCTACGTGTCCAGCTTTGTCTCTTATTATCTCTTTGTATTCTCTTCTCACCTAATTCCCCTCATTGCAATGAGGTTTCTTTTATTGTATTATGTAATTCGGTAGAAGTAGAATATTGCTAGCCGGGAGAGGAAAGAGAGCGATTTGTTCTAGGAACAATCTGTTTAAATATCCATCTGTATATCGTTATTAATTTACTTTTCACACCTTATGATGTTTTAGAAGCATGCTTAAGGGTGTATGATGAGACCTTAACAAAGATAATAAATTGATTGCCAATTTCCGTAAAAACCCTCAAATAATATTAAGCGATTTTTCCTTCCGTTGAGTGATTCTTACTCAAGATCCAAATTGGCATTGGTTTGTTGGCCAAAGTCAATGCCTTTGTCAATTGCGGATGTGTTTGAATCATGAGAGTTTTGTTCCATATCGGTGTCTTGTCCAAGTCGTGATTTGTTGGCCAAAGTCAAGATCACTTCTTGTCCATCGACATTGATTACAAAACTTTCTATGTCAATGGGTCCTACTTAACTGGAATCATTAAGCTTGTTTTGCCAAAGCCAAGGCTTAGTTGATTCAGATGAAGAATGTTAGGAAAATGTATTGGATACATTGGCATATGTATTGTATATATGTTTCGGACTTGGATGTCCACCTACCGGATCTAGGAATTGGATGAGATCCAATTGATCTTCGAGATCTACCTAGTTAAGTTTCATACAGCTTGTTGGCCAAAGTCAAAGTTGTGTGTTATTTAACGGGATCCTAGCCCACTAGGAAAATGGGTTTCCCGAGTACTCGACAGAGGGTTAGAGGCTCGTCTAAAAATAGTGGGAGGCTAGTATTGAATTTTTAATTTCATTCAGATACTTAGCTTTACGCCCTTTCAAAATTATTTCGTCAAAATTATTTTATTAGTTGGACTAATATAATGTTATTTTTCTTGTAACTGTTAGACTGTACCCAAATATCGTTGACTAGATTGTTGGACTATCGTAGTCAAGATGACTGGAAAGGGAAATGTCTGAGACATTATCATGGGCGAGAATGTCTTTAAGGGCACAAACTTTACCGATTGGGAAATGAATCTAAGGATAATCCTTGGAGCCGAGAGGCTGTTATACACCATTCAGACACCTCTTGGGCCTAAACCCGCACCTGATCAGACACTTGAGCTGGAGCTTTTGAAGACTCACAACGATGATTGTGATACTGCTCAGTTTATTATGCTTGCTTCCATGACTCAGCATTTTCGTCGACAAAACAGGGACTTGTATCCTTATAACATATTGGTGAGGTTGCAAGATCTTCACCGATCTAACAAGAGGTCGTAAAGGTATGAGATAGTTAAGAAGCTCTTCCATTCACGTATGTCAGAAGACATGTCTGTTGAGTCCCATGTGGCACAGATGATTGCTGACATAGATGAGCTAGCTGCGATGGGGATAGTCTTTGAGGCTGAGATTACTATAGATATGGTCTTGCAATCTCTCCCCGAATCCTGGAGACGGTTCATCATAAACTATAATTTGATGAACACTGATGATACTCTTAGAGAGTTATTGTCTACTCTCAAGGAAGCCGAGAAGGAGCTTCTCAAGGGCAACAAGCGTGAGGCGCACTTTGCTTCGACATCTTAGACACCGAGGGCTGGGCCCAAGGTAACTGGAGGTATGAAGAAGAAGAAGCATAGAAGAAAGGGCAAGGCCAAATCGTCAAAGGCTTCTGGGAAGCCTAAGGACAAATCTCAGGATGTTTGCCTCCAGTGCGGCAAGCGGGGTCACTGGAAGCGTGACTTCCGCGAGTACAAGGTGCTCCAGAAGGAGATAAAGGCGGGCAAGGCACCGGCCTCAGGTATGTTTGTTATTGAAATAAACATGGCTACTTCTAGTTTTAAAAATTGGATTTTTGATTCTGGTTGTGGTACTCATATATGTACTGATGTGCAGGAACTGCAGATTAGCAGGAGGCTGGCTTTAGGGGAGATTGATCTGCGTGTTGCAAACGGGACACCTGTTGTTATTTTGGCCGTGGGCACTTTTGTTTTGAAACTGCCATCGTGGCATGTACTTGAACTAAATGACTGTTATTTTATACCTAGTTTGACTAGGAATATCATATCTGTATCTATGTTAACCCAATGTGGGTATACTTTTGTATTTCGGAACATTGGGTGTTACTTATATAAAAATGATGTAGAAATTTGCACTGCTATTGCAAATAATGGTCTTTATATTTTGAATATAAATCTATCTCCAATATAGAATATAACAAATAAAAGGCTCAAAATGAGTAATAAAGATGAAACCTATATGTGGCACTGTCGTCTAGGACACCTAAACAAGACTCGCATATCCACACTTTCGAAGAGTGGGTACTTGGACGGCTTTTATCCAAATTCATATGACGTCTGTGAATCTTGCTTATTAGGAAAAATGCCTAAATCACCTTTTAGTGGTAAAGGTGAATGCGCCACCGAACTGTTAGCCCTCGTTCATAGTGACGTATGTGGGCCCATGTCTAGCCAGGCTAGAGGTGGCTATGAATACTTCGTAACCTTTACGGATGATGCATCACGTTATGGTTATGTGTATCTTATGAGACACAAGTTGGAAACTTTTGAGAAATTCAAAGAGTTTCGACACTAAGATGAAAAACAGACCGCCAAGAGTATTAAGGCATTACGGTCGAACCGTGGTGGTGAGTACTTGAGCAATGAGTTTCTAGATTACTTGAGAGAATATGGTATTCTTTCACAGTGGACTCCTCCTGGAACACCGTAATTGAACGGTGTTTCCGAACGGAGAAACCGAACTTTGTTGGACATGGTTAGGTCTATGATGAGTCGCACTGAGCTACCTATTTCCTTCTCGCAATAAGGTTCCTTCAAAGTCTGTTCACCAGACTCCGTATGAGATATGGACAGGAAAGAAATCGGGTTTCTCATTCCTAAAGATTTGGGGATGCTGGGCATACGTCAAGCGCTTGGAAGGTACCAAGCTTGAACCCAAATCGGATAAATGCCTTTTCATAGGATATCCTAGGGAAACCAAAGGATATTACTTCTATCACCCACGAGAGAACACAATATTTGTTGCTCTACATGCTGTTTTCCTTGAGAAGAAATTCCTAAATGCAGTGGTCAGTGGGAGGAAAGTAGAACTTGATGAAAATTGTTGTGATACTGTTCCTAGCATAAAATCCTCTACGGAACAATAACAGTCCATCCGAGATGAGACTGTACCACAATCTTCTATTACACAAGGACCGCGTAGGTCGTAGAGAGTCAGGAAACAACCTGAGAGGTATGGGTTCCTAATCTCACCTCATGTAGATATTAATCTCATTGAGGATAACGAACCAGCTACGTATGAGGAAGCGATACAAGATATCGATTCCGCTTTATGGCAAGAGGCCATGAAGTCTGAAATGGATTCCATGTACACCAACCAAGTTTGGACACTGGTTGATGCATCAGAAGGCGTAAAGCCTATTGGATGCAAATGGGTCATCAAGAAGAAGACTGACATGGATGGCAACGTACAAACGTACAAAGCTAGGCTTGTAGCGAAGGGGTATCGTCAACGACATGGTGTCGATTACGACGAAACTTTCTCACCCGTTGCCATGATTAAATCAATTCGGATAATGCTTGCAATTGCTGCATATTTCGATTACGAGATATGGCAGATGGACGTTAAAACCGCTTTCCTTAACGGAAACCTTTTGGAGGATGTTTATATGCACTTGTTTATTAATTAAATATATTTGTGATATCTATAACACTATTATTACGGAATTTACATTTATATTATACAGATCAAAAGACTTTGAATGGAGCAGTTGGAGGATCAACTTCAACGACAACTTTGCAGGGAAAAATGAGTTGATACCAAATTTTAAGATTGTAAAGTAAAGTAGTTTGGTTGTTAAATTTTTTTTTTTTAACTTAACCTCAGAATGGTGAAGATCGGAAGAAAAGACTGAAATCACAACGAATCTGTTTCAAAAGATATGTTTCGATAACAGTTCTCTGACTTTTATTTCATATATATTTCATAAATATCAGGTAATTTGAAATACAGTTTCAAAATATCAACTAATGGTGACATTAATTTTATTTCTTGAATTTTTCTCAATTCTTCAGTTTTAATAATTTTTTTTAATTTTTTTATTATTATTATTTTTTTTTTTTACATATAATTGGTTTTTATTTATCTTTTGATAAGTCAATTAATATATACTGATATAATTATTTTCATACAAATGCAGGTAACTATTTTGTTGGTTCAAAAAGTAGTGGACAAATGAAAAGCTAGTTCAGTCGATGAATGGTTTCATTTCACCATATGTTCAAAGTCTTTTTTGTAGTTTGAATATTGAATGTAAATTTAGATGTGAGACAAAACCAATAACTTTTGATTTTTAAATTATAATTAGTTGGTCATTTGTCTGTTTTAATGTAAGAACATAATATATTTGTTTGCTTGTAAATACAAATATTCTATTTATATATACTAATGTATTAAAATTTATTTTTTAAATCATTTTACAATACAAAATATCGTATGGTGTAAACAAATTTTGAAATATAATTTTAATATTTACCTAATTTTATCATTGAAAATAATTAATTTTGGAGGCAAAATGAATTTCCCAACTGAAAGTGACTTTTAGTGGCGAAATTGATATTTTTCACCACTGAAATTCCACTTATAGTGGCGAAAATTTCGCCACTAAAAGTCATAATTTTCGCCACTAAATGTCAATTTTAGTGGCGAAAATATAATTCGCCACTAAAAATACACTTTTAGTGGCAAAAATATTCGCCACTAAAAATCTATTTTTTTTGCCATTATTGTATACTTTTAGTGGTGAAATGAATTTCGCCACTAAAACCTTTTATGTCGCACTCTTTGTGGTGAATTAGTGGCGAAATTATATTTCGCCACTAATTATTTTAGTGACGAAATTTTAGCTTTTAGTGGTGAAAATTTTCGCCACTAAAAGCCAGTTTTGTTGTAGTGTGTCTTTTAATCTTATTTCGATTTGATTCATAATTTTACACACCGCAAATCTATAAAGATGATATCAACAAAGAAGGCTAAAACACTTCCCAATTTACATATATAATAGATGATATCACACCTACAATCATATTCAATTCGATGGAATTGTTTTATCTTAAAAGAAATTCTCTATAATTTTGCATGTGAGGTTTATTTCTTCATTTCGTCCAGCATTACCAAAAAAAAAGTTCAAGCAGTTACTTTCGAAATAACAGAAAGAAAAGCAATGACTGGAGTGAGAGAGTTAGATTCGAAAGGAGGATTTCTTACTACTTTATCTCGTTCAAAGCCGTACATGAGACTTTCATCAATTATGAGATGCCTCGATCTCGCCAGGCTTCGTTCTTAACTCCAATAGTTGATAGACTCACGTGCCTTTGATGCTTCGATAGGTGTTGAGATGCTTCGATCTGGATAGGCTTCATTTATAGCTCTAATAGTAAATAAACTCATAGGCCTCAAATGCTTCGATCGTGGTGAGATGTCTCGATCTCACGAGCCTTCATTCCTAGCTCTCATTAGTTGATAGACCCACATGCCTCCAAGCTTCGATCGATAATGAGATGCTTTGATCTCTTGTCTATTAGTTGATGTTTGCACCCTCGGGCCTCCCAATGCTCCAATAGGTTTGAAATGCGTAGATCTCTGTTTCCAGATTCTAGATGTGCTAAATCATGTATGGCCAGATGGGATTTCTTCACTTATGTCCCATTCGATGTCCTTGTAATATATGTCTGACCGGACATGCTTCAAAAATACAAAAAGGCAGACTTCCTTCTTATTTGTCATCGATGTTGTAAAAAGCCAAAAAATAGCTCTGTTCAAAAACTCTCAAAATCTTTCATCTTTGGAAACTTCCTTTCCCAACTCACTAATGGCATTCTAGGACCTTCCAGGACTAGAGGGTGCGCCCGGGGCTCCTTCTTTATAATTTTTCGTCTCTCAATCATTTTTCGGGACGTCAAAAATCTCTTGGTCTCAAATATGGGGATCCCATCTCTACTCTCCTGTCCCTATGAGATGACGTATGCTCTAGCGTAAAGTCAATAAGCTTTCTTTTTTATTTTCATATTTTTGAATTTTTAGATCTGCCTATTTCCGACCAGACATGCTTTAAGTCTGGGGCTCCAATATCTAGGTCTGACCGGAAATGAAATATATGTCAATTGCCACTTATTCAAGTATGCATGGACCTTCAGACCAAATGACTTAGGTTTAGGTTTAGCCTTGGTCTTTTAGACCCCAAAAATATGGGTAGGATGTTTTAGGGTTCAACCCCGAAATTGTCCTTTATTCAAGAGTTCCATGTCCGGTCGGGTGTCAATCATATATCCGGCCATAGGTCTTCCATATCAGGTCTGAATTTTGCATATCCAACCGACTTCCCTTATATTGTGACCATTCCTCATGCCTTGTGTTATTATAGTTATGATGTTTCTATATGTCCACTAACCTGATTTTTATCCTTTACAGCTAGACAATTCCTACCTAAAGGCCACTGGCTATTGGGTTTTCTAGGTCTAACCAAGATCAATTAAGCGAATGAAATGCACGAATACATCAAAGTAAAGTTACGGAATAACTCACTTTGATCGGCTTTTGGATGCGATGAACACAAAAATCTTCCTTGAAGTGATTCTCGGCCAAGCCCTTTGGTTGCCCTCTATGGATGATCTTAAAGCTCCAAGCTTTATTTTGTGATTCCATCCTCATAGATGGGTTTCCTTATCACCTTCATGTGACTCCTTATGTGTGCTAGCACTCGGAAAAATTTACCTCAAATCCTTCATTTGCATCTTGCATCTCTCGGCCATGAGAGATTTTTTTGAGAGAAAAAATGCCCATCCGAGAGTTTGGAGAGAAGAAAGAAGATGAATGAGTTGTTATATTGATTTCAAAAAACACATAAAAGATATACCAATTTTCCAAAAAGGTACAAGGCTTTAAAAGCCTTTCAACTATTCACATCAATCAATGATAACAAGCTTCACATCACTCAAACTGATATGACTTCCATCACTTGATTGACTAATGATTTGACGCGTGATGTGACTTGTGGACCCCACTTGATAGAAATGTGAGTGGGCCCGTAAATAGTCCTGGGCTCGGGTTCACTAATTCCGAATTAATGAATTTTTTCGTTACGACGTAATTAAATCAAATTTAAGTAAAAAATTATGCCTAGCAAAATTACTATTCACATCGCTAGCGAATTAATTTCAAATTAACTCGTTCGCCCGAATTAAAATCAAATATTCATTCCGCATCGAAATCCAATTTCGTTTAATATATCGAATATATTATTTTATCGATTAATTCCAAATTAATCATTCTCTCTCTTTAAATAGTATTTTATCATAGATAAAATATCTCCGTAATTAATCCTAGATTAATTTTCTCACTCCACTAATTAATCCCAGATTAATTATGTGCGAGTGATACGTCATCGGTGAATCTTCGGGAAGCAACCCATGAGATCCCCAGATATATTGGCAGTAAATCAGGTCGTCAGACTATCCGAACACGTACGTACCTAGTATTACATTTTTACCGATTTACAAGATATGTTGGCTTTTAGCAAAGCACCGTGCCTACCCAATTCTCCAGAAATATTCTTAAAGGAATATATAATCTGTATCAGGAGTAGTATACGTGGTATTGCATATTGCGATCTAGTATCGGATATCACATGCTAGGCCTGTTGGACAGTTATGACCCATAGCGTCACTGTTTGTAAAAGACATTGTGTTTTTGTACAAAATTAACTATGTTATAATGAAATTGCCTTTTACCGTTTTATGATTCATTTACTTTGATATATATAAATGGTAAAAGTCCTTATGATTAGTTCCGGATTGAGATGATATGAGACAGTATCAATCCATAAAGGTTTAATCATTAAATATCCATAGTCCTAGTATTATCGAGATTGGACATTGATAATGCGGAATAGACTATTATTGTACTTGTGCGCATTGTGAGGGCATAACGACATAGTTCTCATATGTTTAAGTTTAAGATACTTATGCAAGTGAGATAGGAGGTTGTGTTTTACCGATGGTATGGAAAACAGATTCGCACTGGATAGACCACGCGGAATTCCATTGGTAGTATGTATCTGTGTCTATGGGAGCCCGCTTCAGGGTAGGTGTATTTGGTCTTAACCTGAGACTTGCATCGCTAGTACTTGCGACAATCGGTAAACTTTGGTTTTGGTCATTCAGGACTTCAACAGGTTTTGTGTACGCCTCTACTGGGTTTATTGGGAATCGTAGTGTATTGGATGTGATGTCTAGACGGAAGTATCACTTCAGACATATGGAGATGATGATCACGCAGGGATTCAGAACTGGTTCTCTATTGTGTTGCAACCATCGGGATAATATGACAAGGTCATGATTATCCGATTCAAAGAGACTAGTTGCTTGATATCCGATATGTACTTCGTACAGGGCAGACACTATTCCAGCCCCAGGCCTTGCACGTGACATCCGATACTGGATTGCAATACGCAATACTGTGGTATACTACGCCTGATAAAGATCGTATATTCCAATAAGAATATTTCTGGAGAATTGGGTAGGCATGATGCTTTGCTAGAAGCCAACCTTATCTCGTAAATCAGTGAAAATATAGTACGAGGTACGTACGTGTTCGGATAGTCCAACGTTCGTATTTACTAGCAATATATCCAGAAATCTCTTGGGTCGCTTCCCGAAGATTCACTGATGACGTATGATTCGAACTTAATTAATCTGGGATTAATTGCGGAGAGACTTATCTTGGATAAAGTACTATTTGAAGAGAGAGAAAGATTAATTTGGAATTAATCATTAAAATAATATATTCGATATATTATTTGGAATTAGATTTCAACGCGGAATTAAAATTAAATTTTAATTCGGGCAAACAAGTTAATTTGGAATTAATTCGTTAGCGACGTGAATAGTAATTTTACTAGGCATAATTATTTAATTAAATTCGATTTAAATAACATTGCGACGGAAGTTCATTAATTCAGAATTCACCAACCCGAGCCCGGGAGTGTTTGCGGGCCCACTCGCATTTGGAATCGAGTGGGGCCTACATGTCACATGAACCATCACTTCACATGTCAATTTTAGTTGCTTTAGCTTGATGTGTTTAGGTGAGTTGGTTAAAGAGTGTTGAACACTCCAAGTCAAGAGAGATGAAAGACATATACCAACTTGACTTTTGGTATATCATTATTATTGATTTTAGAAATCAAATAGACATCTTTCTATTCTCTCCTAGCTTGGCCGAAACCAGAAAACTGCATTCCCTCTCCATTTTCTTCATTTTCTTAACCAAAAGTGTGAAGAAAATATGTGAATTCTTGTTGCAAAAATTCACTAAGGGCTAGCACTCTTCAAGAATCATCAAGAGGTGATAGGGAAACCTATTCAAAGGCTTGGAAAAATCAAAAAAAAGCTTGGAGCTTCTACCTTGTCTTGGCCGAATCTTGGATACTTGGAGGAGGAAAATTTTGTTCATCAACACATCCTAAACCGATCGTTGTAAGTATGTTTTTAAAATATTTCTTCGTTATTCATTTATGTTTCATTGTTCATTATGATCTTGGGACTAATCATAGAAACCAACAAGGCCTGGGGCTGGAATTGTGTCTGCTCCGTATGAAGCACATATCAGATCTTTGGTAACTAATCTCTATAATCGGATAAACATGACCTAGTCATATTATCCCGATGACTGCAGTACATGAGAGTACCAATTTCGTATCCTACGTGATCATCATCTCCACTATGACTGGAGTGATACTTCCATCTTGACATCACACCCAATACACTACGATTCTCAATATACCCAGCAGAGGCGTACACAGAACCTGTTAAAGCCCTGGACGACCAAAATCAAAGTATATTGATTGTCGCAAGTATTAGCGGTGCAAGTCTCAGGTTAAGACCAAATACACCTACCCTGATTCGGACTTCCATAGACACATAGTCATACTACCAATGGAATTCCGAGGGGTCTATCCAGAGCGAAGCTATTTCCATACCATCGGTAAAAACAACCTCCTATCACACTTGCATAACTATCTAATACTTAAATATATGAGAACTATGTCGTTATGATCCCAGAACGTGCACAAGTGCAATACTAGTCTATTCCACATTATCGATGTCCAATCTCAATAATACTACGACTGGGGATTATTTAATGATTAAACCTTCGTGGATTGATACTGTCTCATATCATCTCAATCCAGAACTAATCATAAGGACTTTTATCATTTATATATCCCGGTAATCCAATTACAAATGATAAAAGAGAAATTTCCTTTGTCACATAGTTAATTTGTACAATAACACCATGTTCTGTATAAATAGTGATCCTATGGGTCATAATTGTCCAACAATCTCCCACTTGGCCTATAGCCAATCACTCAGGTGTCTTACACCTGAACTATGTACGGGTGGCTTAAACTTCTGTTGAGAATCAGCTTTCGTCAGCGGATTTAAAATGTTATCATCTTATGCGATTTATTCGATCATCATATCGCCACGATTTATGATCCGACGAATCAGATGAAGAGGTTGAAGTACATACTTGGATCATTGATGAGACCGTTAATTCTTTAGCCTGTGCTGTAGCCTAGCTCAGCTGCTAGCAGAACTACACCTAATCTGATTAGGATTATTATAGATCCAAATCGCTTCTTTTGCTGCAACAGTTGCAGCAAAGTTCCGCTTTTGTTGTTTATTCGGCAATAGTATCTTGCTTGTAAGATTTTCAGCTCACTGTTCCGTTATTCAAACTATATAGTACCTTTATTACGACTTACAGTCGTAATTATCAGTTTGGACACTTGCAGCGTTGAACCCAGTCACTTCAAGTTCTCCTTCTTCATAGCTTAAGAAAGCATCCTTAGTTCATCTAAGATACATAAGGATGTTCTTAACATCAATCCAATGACTATCACTTGGATTGGCCTGATTGTGACTCTATATGCTCAAAGCATATGAGACACCAGGTCGCGTACATTTCTTTCAATGTACGAGTTCTCGGAAAGTGCCAATAATTTTTAGATCTATCCTAGTAGATCTTTATTCCTAGAATAATGGTTGTTTCTCCCAAGTATTCTATGGAGAATCTTTCATGAAAGCCAAGCTTTCACCGATTGTATTATGGGAATGTCATTTCCAAGAAATGATTTGTCATCATTATATAGGACAATCATTGTCAGTGCGCTCCCACCAACCTCCTTATATACACAAGAATCATATATGTTTTGAATTAAATCATAACCATTATGATTACATCAAAACACTAGTTCCAAGAACACAATGCTTGCTTCAATCCATAAATGGATCGAATTAACTTGCAAACCTAGTTTGTTTTTTTTTTTTGGTACGATAAAACCGTTAAGATGTTGTTAAACATCCTCTCAAAGGTTTCCATTTAAGGAAAGCGATTTTGACGTTACGCTGCCATGTTTCATAAATGAAACATGCAGCATTAGCAAGCATTATCCAAATGGATTTATCTATGACAACGGGCAAAAGGTTTCATCGTAATCGACACAATGTTGATAACGATACCCTTTCGCTACAAGCGTAGCGTTGTACGTTTGTATGTTGCCATCTAAGTTTGTCTTCCTTGAAGACTTATTTAGTACCAATAGGCACAATGCCTTCCGGTACTGCAACCAGTGTCCAAACTTGGTTGGTATACATGGAATCCATTTCGGACTTCATGGCACTTTGCCATAATAGAGAGTCGATACCTTGTATCACTTCCTCATACGTAGTCAGTTCGTATTCCTCAATAAGATTGACATCTTTATGAGGCGAGATCAGAAACCCATTCCTCCCAGGTTGTCTTCTGACTCTCTCCGACATACGTGGTTCTTGTGTATTCGAAGATTATGGTACAATTTCATCTCTGATGAACTGTTTGTGTTCCATTAAAAAATCGGTGCCTTGAACAGTATTACTTCGATTTTCATCGAGTTTTACTTTCTTCCCACTTACCATTGCATATAGGTATTCCTTTTAGGAAAACCGCATGGCGAGCAACAATTAAATTGTTCTCTTGTAAGTTGTATAAGTACTATACTTTGGTTACCCTAGGATAACCTACAATTAGGCAATTATCTGATTTGGGTACTAGTTTGGTATCATCCAAACATATGCCCAACATTCCCAAATCTTCAGGAATGAGAAAGCCCGATTTCTTCCTGTTCAGATCTAATATGAATTATGTCTAACAAATTTTTATGGAACCTTATTCAAAATAAGTATTACACTGTTTAATGCGTATCCCTTGAAGGAAAATGATAGCTCAGAGTGACTCATGATTAACCTTATCATGTCCAATAAAATTCAGTTTCTCCGTTCGGACATACCATCAGGATTGAGGTGATCCGGGAAGAGTCCACTATGAAAGAATATTATACCCTTTCAATTAGTCGAGAAACTTATTGCTTAAGTATTTTCATCACGGTCAAATCGTGATGTTTTAATACTCTTGCCGATATGTTTTTATACTTCGTGTGTCGAAACTCTTTGAATTTATCAAAAGTTTCCGATTCGTGTTTCAAAAGAAACACATAATCATAATGCGATGCCACATCCGTAAAGGTTACGAGAAGTACTCATATCCACCTCTAGCCTAGCTAGACATGGTGTAGACAACAGAACTTGGGCGACGCATGCTGTTCTAGGCTCGCGGCCTAGTTGAGAGTACGGAATAGTCCGCAGGGGACTAAACCGGAGAATAATGGAGTCGCCACCCGGTGTGAACCGGGACAAAGGTTTAAGGCCGCACTCACCCCTCGCAAGGGAAGACCTCAAACCGTTGGGTTCGGAATGGTCCCTTACTTATGTCATTGTGATGATATAATTCATGCAATAAATCGACCGCATCTACTCAAGAATAATGTTCAAAGGTCACTTAAGGCTAATATGCTTCCGCTAACTAAATCCGAATCTAAGTTTGCATACTTGAAAGTATATCTTTAAATAATAAACACGCAATATCACACATTGAACATGTCAAGCCATCAACCAATGCAAACAAATAATGATTTGAACATAATATAAACTAGATTAAATATCGCGCATAAAAAGAAACATAATCATGCTTTAAAATTAAATAACGAAACTAAGTTAAGGCATGCTTAAAATAATAAATAAAGAACCTAGAATTCCATCATGCTCGAATACAAATTTGGATGAGACGAGATACATGTATCTTAAGTGGTACGTGGCATTGTATCCCGAGTACAGACCATACTACCGTCCATTCGGAATCAGCTATGGAATTTACGTCCGGGTTTCCATCCGATATACCACAAAAGAGAACACATGTCCCGCTCATCCAACAATCAAATCATGCCTCAAACGACTCTCATGCAATTATATATCAAAAATAAATAAATAAACAAAAAGAGATAAGTAAAAGGGTGCCCTCAGGTCTAACCTCTTTTGTCGTCTCAAGAAAGGGTTTACACGTCCGTTGGAAGGGCGAATGATCCGATACTTTTCCGATTGGTTTGCTCACTGTTTTTCTCGTTGTTTTGATGCTCGGGCTGCTGTTTTAAGTCCGTCTCACCACGTTTGGTCGTTTGTCGCTGCGTTTCAGATCACTGTTTTGGGCGTTTTGGACTGTTTTGGGTGATTTTGGTGGTCTCGGGAGGTGCGTTTGTAAGGTTTTTTTGGGGAAACTTTTTGGGGATTTCTGGGATGGTTTTAAGATGGTTTTAGGACTGTTTTGATGGGCTAAGGACGCAAAGAAACTGACCAGACAGAAGCTTGAACGTGGCAGTTCACTAGTGCAGTGAAGCCGTTTTCAGGGGCTGTTTTGGCGCTGATTTGGAGCTGCTTTGGGGGATCTTTTTGCGGCACTTAAGGGCTGGAAATAAGGTTTATTTTAGGGTGTTTTAGGGCTGTGAATGGTGGTTAAAAGTCGGCTAAGGAGGGGTGTGTTTCAGGCTTGGGCGTGAATGGTGAAAGGGTGTTGGTGAGGAAGGGGATGCGGCAATTGGGTGGATTCTTTCTTCAGGGATGCGGCAATGGAGGCTTTTGGAGGATGCTTGGGCGTGTGATGGAGGCTTAGGAGAGTGCTTTAGGGCGTGGTGAGAGGTATGTGAGCTAGGGTTGTGAATGGGGGTGAAGGCCTCTTTTTATAGGCAAAGGAGAGGAGGTTTCCCTTATACGACTAGGAGAAGGATTTCTATTGATGGTGACATCTTTCTAATAAGGAATGCATCTCCTAATTAGGATTTGGATTGGATTTGATTTGGTAATGATTTTATTTGATTTCTTTTATTTAGGTAAGGATTTTATTTGATTTAAACATGTGATTAATGTGTATATACCTAAATAAAAGAGGGAATGGGCGTGAATTGCTTCTAATGGGCATGGGCTTGGTTTGACTTGGGTTGACTTGGGTTGACTTGGGTTTTTGGGTTTGTTTGGGTTTGGTTTGGGTTTTGGGCCCTAGGTAAGCTTAAAACGGAAATCCAACAAGCAACCGAAGCTAAACAACTCAGATAAAATCCAACAAAATTCTAATTTCCAATTTTACCCTTCCAACATCTGTTTCCCGCAACTTTCATGACTAAAGAAGTAGTTGCCTCAATACGAGACTCATCATCGGGCTGATATGCAAAAATGCAATGCCTACAGTCGCCCCCACTTTGATGGGACTTGTGCAGTGTGTGACAATGACAATCCTATCAAAGTATGTGCAATGCATTTTTACTTACCTGGCTCGCCAGCTGCCACATGGTTCACCTGCTGTGTTGAGTTGATAGTGCTAACCCCGTACCTAGGGTGTCGCAGTTGCGTCTCCGTACCTAGAGTGCCGCAATGATGTTGTTGTTGTCTGAGTGCTAACCCCGTACCTAGGGTGTCGCGGGGGTGACGGACCCGTACCTATAGTGCCAAAAGTGTCTGAGTGCTAACCCCGTACCTAGGGTGTCACGGTGACGACTCCGTACCTAGAGTGCCACAAGTGTCTGAGAGCTAACCCCGTACCTAGGGTGTCGCGGTGACGACTCCGTACCTAGAGTGCCACAAGTGTCTGAGTGCTAACCCCGTACCTAGGGTGTCGGGGTGACGTCTCCGTACCTAGAGAGCCACAAGTCTGGATGCTAACCCCGTACCTAGGGTGTCGCGTGGTGACGTCTCCGTACCTAGAGAGCCACAGTCTGGATGCTAACCCCGTGCCTAGGGTGTCGCGGTGACGTCTCCGTACCTAGAGAGGCACAAGTCTGGATGCAAACCCCGTACCTAGGGTGTCGCGGTCGGTGACGACTCCGTACCTAGAGTGCCACAAATTCTGAATGCTAACCCCGTACCTAGGGTGTCGCAGTGACGAGAGTGACGCCTCCGTACCTAGAGTGCCACAAAGTCTGAACGCTAACCCCGTACCGGGGTGTCGCTGGGGTGACGTCTCCGTACCTAGAGAGTCACAAGTTCTGAATGCTAACCCCGTACCTAGGGTGTCGCAGAGTGACGCCTCCGTACCTAGAGTGCCACAAAGTCTGAACGCTAACCCCGTACCTAGGGGTGTCGAGGGACGTCTCCGTACCTAGAGAGCCACAAAGTCTGAACGCTAACCCCGTACCTAGGGTGTCGCGGCGGGTGACGTCTCCGTACCTAGAGAGCCACAAAGTCTGAATGCTAACCCCGTACCTAGGGTGTCGCAGTTGGTATCTCCATACCCGGAG